>JABASI010000919.1:0-30362 GCA_019776505.1 Tomocerus nigrus
GTTACCTCAGAATCTCTTGTGTCCACGTTCCTGAGCTACTAAAATGATCTCATTGTTACATTATGCCAATAGCTAATTGCTTTTCCACAAAATTACATATTAGCTTGCCCTATTTCCTACTTCTTACATAGATAAAAAGAATATTGTGTAACCATATTGAATATCTTACGTTTGTATTTGTTCAACAGATTTAACATATTAATGAGGAAATGATACTGTTTTCCAAACGTCACACTTGTAACATTGTAACAGTACAGCAAAGGTTATCGCATGCGAAAACGTGAGCCTTAATTAGTTTTTGACTTAATCTTCGTTACACATTCCTTTTCTACAATCGGCTGTTAATTTCAGTGTCCTCTTTTACAATAGAGGACACATTTTTCATTTATTGCTTGTATGTTTACAGTTTATATACAGTTACGAAATTCTATGTATCATTTTTCTTGTTTTTTAACGACTAAGATGAAGAGTCCTGCGTCCTGCCTATTTATTACTGTATTTTTGAAAGCAAAGTTCACCGTGACAAGAGGGATGATCGTGTAGACTTGTGAATTTTCGCAACATTAATTTCTAAGTAGGTAAGTTAACTTCCGAGATATTCATGAAATCCCAAGCCTTCTAAGGAACCTGCTCATTCCATCGTAGTAGGAGGCATAAAATATGCAAAAAATAACCACGCACATGAATAGCAAATACTTTGACACTGTGATGAATCTAGGCATTGAGGGTGTGCTAATGTAAATATGTACAAAAGAAGAAAAACGGCCAATACAGTGTCAGTAGGTACATGTTCACTAAATATTGACAGCAGTAACATACATGATCAAAATGAAATCCGACATGCCGTGACATGACATAGCATGGCCTAGCATTATGCATGCCAATATCACAATGTCAAGGCTGAAACGTATTTAACGTATGCCAAAAAATTCTATTAGCAGATAAAAAACGACAGATGTATGTACACATCGAAAAACACTTGCAAATAGTACAACCTTATATATTTTATATACTTACATACTATACTCGTGCATAAGTTCCGCATAATTGTGTCACTACCATGTATTATATAAGGAAGCGTGATAACTGATAAAATATAAAATATAATAAGAACACACAGATGTCTTAAATATTAAAATGTTTCAATATATCCAACCATTTTTGAACTATATATTTACAGCATATATTTATATATCTATAATATAATTCATTGCACTACATAAGCCTATTCTGTGAGAATAAAAACGTGCAAAGTTAACAGAACACACACTTCAATCAACCCAAAGTCAAAATGGACTTGAAAAGGAACGACACCAGGCGAGCCACCACACATAGCAACACAAACCCCACACATGTATTCTCTCTTTTAAATCACAAGATACGATGTAGCTACTAAAGTCAGCACAGCACACATAAAAACTGAACATATTAGTTCTCTGCCTTTGTTGCTGTCCCTGACAAAAGGTCTATGAAACATCCAATAAAAACTTGACTGAAGGTCTCTATAACTTTTAGACAAATCTCACTCATTCTAGTACAAACAATGACAACGTATTGAGCTAAACATTTGATTTATTATTTTTCCATTATGCGCCTGTATTTACAACATGGTAAATACTGAATAATATTAACCTTACCAATTTCTTAGCATTAGAAATGTACACTTGAGCAGTTCAGAGCAATAATTATTTACTTTTATTTAGATGTGAGTTATTTCTATTGTAAACGAAGACCTATTTGTACTTACATTTAATTTATGACAGGATTGACATTTCAGTCAACTGCTGTAATTACAGATTTCTATTTAATTTCGAAAAAATAATGTAGTTAGGTAATAATAACCGAGTACATTTTTGAAATCTTAGCATTCCAGCAACTTATAAAATAGTTGCGGTGCTCGGTGCCACAATTTCTATAATTGCGTAATATTTGATAATGCTATTGCTCCCCAAACTAAATAAGTAGCTCTCTTATCGCTTTAACCTGTAAATAATGTGTCATCATGATGTACATGGGAATTTATGTTGTGATATGAAATTTCTATGATTCATTCTTAAGAAGCTACCTAAATATGCAAGTATGAGTAATAAAGCCAATGGATGAGTTAAGAGTGGACTCCAGCCATGACACAGCACAGTACAATTTACGAAGGAAAATATCAATAGACAAAAGTTGATAAAGTAGGTACAGAATTAATATTAAGTAGTCTTATCATTTTCATGGAAATATCTGAGCAAACAAATTGCATTAGAGCTTTTGTTTGTCAATGCACTCACGCACATACACTAATATGATGACACAATGATCAAGTGTGACAATAGGGAATCCTAAAATCCTATATATCGTACACTATTGTTCATTCTCGCCACTAGTGCCGCTATAAATGCGTCGTATTTATTGATTTGTGTGCAAATTGAAGTAAATATCTAAAACCGGACAGGTCATTACGTCCTAGATAACGCCTTCAAAAACATTAGTAAAGTTCAACGGACACAAGCCATTACAAATATTGTCCTTGTTACTAATGCTAGGCATGTTGTTTACATTTTACTACTCTACCCTCATGTCATGTCATAACTCTGCTAAAGAAGTTCACGGCTAAGGCGAAACGAAAACAATTACAGAGACAAAAGAAACAAATAACTATTCATTATGTGTCAGTTAGTAAATATGTTTGTCCTACATACACACACAGCTATAAGTTAGATGCGTAGACTAACCAGTAAATTAATAAAGGTCACCTTGTTTATTCCTTATACAATTTGTTAATCCCAATCAATTACACACATGCTATGCAATACAACTTATGTATCTAGGAATTACAATGCTTAGTGACTGCACATGTGGTTACCTGTGCATGTGTGCACTGAGGTGATAGACCAATTAGACAACCACATCATATAGAATTCAGTTCACAGCAATTTTAAATGGCAGACTAGACCAGTCGAAAGGATTACGCAAGGAAAATCTCAAAAATCAATTAAGCTAGACATACATACTTCCTTGTTGTAAAACATAAACTCAAAGAATTCATGAATATAAAATGCAAAAGAGAAAAAAAATGTTAGATTTACTTGTAAGACAATTAATCGTATGTTTTCCTTGTGTATCATTACTTTGTACTCACGTGGCATTTAATCCATTTCAGACACTACTGTAAAGAAATCATAGGAAAAATCCCATTTCTTTAAAGAATGGGGGATAACATCCAGTAAGTATGTTCCGACAAAGTGATATGAACTTGTCCTATTTGATGGTAGCTCAGTCAGAAACACTGGCCACTATAAAATGATAGCTAATCAACTATAGAGAAACACGTGAATTATTGAGTATACACTTAAAATTAAATATGCATACGTTTGAGTGTATTATAGTTGTGTTTTAAATAGCATAGAGTGTAGCCAGTGTTACTGTGTGCAAAAAACCTTATAGATTTGATAAAATTCTCTGATATCCTTTCATTTCAGTAGTAGAAGCCATTAGACGGGAAATGAAACAGGGAAATCGCAACTATAGGTATTAGAATAAGGCTTAACTATGTAACGCTATGAGTTCTTATCATTTTGAAAATTTTATGCATTAGATATGTTCATTGAGAGACAGAATGGGAAAAGGAAGGAAGGCTAAAGTAGGTACATACCTACTAGTACATATCATCTATACATTTCGGAGTATAGTATAACTTTGCTAAGTATATAAAATAGAGCTGATGCAGATGTCTTTAGACAGTTAGACACTCTCTCCGTCTGCTTATCAGCATGAATAGTACTGCGAATGATGAAACGCACTTTAATCACGTTCAATTCATTCACGACAAGGCAGAAGAGGATAGTCAAGTCAACAATTCAACTCCTGCCATCCCTTCCTTCAGTTTCACGGCATAAAAACATGAAATGTTAATCTATTTAGTATGTACTATAGCACTGCACCAGAAATATTACTGCATTTTTCCCTTATAGCCAACTAAGTATATTCCTTATAAGATTAGATAGTCGCAGCCGGTGTAAGTCTCTTCAATGGAATTTTTCTTCCCTGACTTATTTCAGCTTGAATACTTAACTAACTGTTGTAGTATGGAGAGGGCTATTACTTATTATACATACATTGTATCAACGAAACGAAAAAGTCGACTTGGCTAAAGTAGGTTACCTAACCATCCTTCCTACATAACATGAATTAGCCATACATAAACATTTCGCTATAATGCATTATTAGGAAGCATTTTGCTTCTCAACTCTTTGCCATTCCATTATTCCAGACAAGAATCGCTAGGTATATGTCTGACTTTGTCTATAGTGTACTTATATGGTAGAAAATCAACTTAAAATGCTACAAAAAATCGGTGTCTTAGAAAATTTTGTTTAATAAAATGCGAAGATTAGTGCTGTCTGTGAATGTAGTAACATTGTCTAGCTAGAAAGAAAAGAAGATATATGAATTAGCAGATTTATTAGGGATAGAAAAGCACGTGCATCAAATTTGTATTTTGCAGGTGGAAATTTGTTGTACGTACAACATCAAGAGGTCAAATTCACATGCAACTTGTAAATAATTGACTTTCCTCACTAAAACTTTTGCTAACGACCTAAAGTACAGAAACACTAACATATTTAATGGCTAAAGAAGTTCGACAAAGTATACTTATTGTTTTTTCTAAGAAAAAATTGACATTTTTGTTAGTAATTTCGTGCTGAGCTATAGGATCTTGAATTGAAGGGAACTAGTTCTGTTCCTACTTAAGGATTCTGTGTGCAATCTGTGTGTCTGTATGATTGGCAGATAACTATTCGGGATTTGAGAGTGAGTAAAGTGAGACTACACTTTAAATCAGCCCATACGACGGAAACATTAGCCTATTACTCATTCCTACAAATAATAATAATACTATTTTCTTGTTAGACTAAAAGCCTTTTACAATCTCTTAATGTCATTCAAAAAACTGATTTGACATGGAACTTCCACTTTCACTCTCGAATGTCTCCAATCAGATATCATAGAAAGAGAGCGAGCTATTGAATTTAGGTGCTCAACTAACAACACATAGGTTAGGGCATTTAAAAACAAAGTGTACTAGGGCTAAACGTATCGATTAGAGATGGAAACATAACCTGACCCAATTCGGTGCTCTTCTACCGCAACACACACTAACACATTTTATTTCCTCATTCATTGTCGACTACTTACTACTTTACTTCCACTACTTCCATTCACTGTACCACTATACTTTCTTACTAATACTACCTTACTTCTTGTTTCTTTATGATAAAAGAGCATTCCACACAATGTACCTCCATAAGTATACGTAGTAAGGCCACGAAGACAACACATTACAATAGTATGTGCTGCAATCCTGCCCTGTATAATATTACTACACACGTATAGGCTATGGGTAGTCATACAAAATTCAAGACAACATTCAACTTAAAAAGTTCCACTGGCCTAGCCCTAACACGTAAAACAAAACAAAAGTAGGTCAACTTGACTTGACTAACTCACATCATATCGCAATCAGCTCTCCTATACCAAAACTTTAACAAACATTGTAGCGAGCATGAAGGAAATACAAATATACAAATCTCGTACTCTCTGAAATGTAATCATACTATACAGTAGAGTATTATATATAGAAGATATAATGTTATAGCAAGTGCTTCTAGCATGTTATGTTATTGGCACTGCTAAGTGCTTTACGTTTTGCACTCTGCCTTTATACACTAGTGCACTTTAAATGGTGTAGGCACAACTAGTGCCAAATTCTTAACAAATAATCATTGTAATTGTTAGGCCCAGCAGGAACTTTAATGCAGATTATAAAAACATGTCGACGTACCTACCTACAAAATAACAATTCAATTTTCTTAAATAACTTTGTGCAATATTTTGTAATTAATTCCTTCCTCTACTAAAGAAAGCGAGCAGGAGCACGAACATGACGTTGACCTATTTACTTTTGCTTTGCCTATAAGATGTATATTGTCGATTATATAATACTCTATACATATTGTCTACACATTCCATATCCATATGTTTTAGTGCTATTTCCTTCACTGCATGCATAATACATTATATATGTAGCTCCCTACAAATATTCATTTACCATTTATGTATACTCAAAAGCTAAGTTATGTATGATGCAGGACTAGTAAAGTAAAAGTGATATGAAGGTACTCCTCGTATTCTATATACGTACACTTATATTATTATATCTATATAGGTAATATATATGTATGTGCTGCACATAAAACCTCTTTACTATTGATCCTTAACCTAACCTACACCCTAGTTTTGCAATCTGTGCCACGGGCTTGTTACATGCTTTTTCTATTATAATTTACCTAATGTACCAATATACCAACCCTCAAGTATTCCCATTATTTGCCTTGTAAAAGACATTGACAAGGTGCGTATATTTACTATTCATACATTATTCTCATCTATTCAACAATAGCATATTATTATAATTTATTTCTCATATTGCTATCATTTTTACAGTTTTCGCTAAAGAATTATTTTACCAATTTAAAACGTTTCTTTTAAATTATTCAACACAACAAATATATCATTACACCATTTGTAGGTAATTCGGTGTCTTAAAATGTATCGATAACCTATGCACAATAAAATAGTTATGTATTATCATTCGATTTGTAAATTGCGTTCAGAAACCTTAGCCTGAGCAATTGAGAAACATGAGCTGGTTACATGTAGCTGTATTATATGTTCAATTTTGTGTATTCTTTAAAAAATGTCATATGCATATACTATAAGAACATTTCCTCGTAATACGTTGTGTCGTATTCGATCAGAATCAATTAAAAAGGCTTAATTTGAAACATGAGAGTCATTATGTGAAATTTGTCTGATAATGGCTAGAGGCACATTGTTTGCGTCACAGTTTATTACAATAATATTTTGAAAAGAGCACGCGCGGAGTTAAAAAGCTGTCTTGGCATTGTTACACATTGACTTTAAACGACAGAGACTTATGTGCCTTCACATTCGAATAGGTTTTAAAAATGTACGTCCTGTTCAAATGTGAATAGTAGTCAGTCAGTGACTGACGTAGGTATATATGAGTATATATGAGGAATATATAATATATAGCATCCATAGTTTCCGACTATGTCATTTGACTTAATTTATATTCAAGAAGAGGATCATGGAGTAAGAGATAAAAAAGAATAAGGCTTGATATGCCTTTGCCAACAGGCCTGATTGCAAGGTACATAAGAAAACTTGGAGCATCGCATCACGCAAAGGATGAGATAGGGGACGTGTAAGTACATTGTGTGTAGAGCTACTAACTAGCTAGATGAGCAGGAGAGCAGGTGAAAACGGAAAACAAAACAGGATGTTTCTGGGTCAGATTGTCTGATTGCTTATCCTGCACACTTTGTGTAATATAAAAGTTGTCTTGTCGTGCTTTGCTCTTCTCTCTATGCCTGTACACTGCAAATAATGCATACTATTAGCAACAATAGAATTACCTACTACCTACCTTAGTAAACTACATTAGTAACTAAATCTGAGTTTGAAAACCAGACATAATAATATAAATGGTAGAATTATGCTGAATCAAGATTTAAAATTCATATATAACAGTTGATGTAGATAATCTTTGAGTTTATATTATTGAAAAGGTAATAGAAAGTCTATGTCTACTTATATTCATACGATGTGTGTGTATTTAAGAGTTTACCTTCGAAAAAGTAAAAAATAAGGTAGAAAAGTCTGTTGATGCTCTTGTGTGGCAAACTAACTTATTCTAATCCTCAGGAGAGAAACATGACAAAACAGCGTTTTGTTCAGTAGGATAGCAGTGAATTTGTAATGTTAGCAGTGCAGTACTGTGTACAACAAGCTAGGAGAGTATAATATAAGCAATCTAACAGGTGTCTGCTTCAACTCAAAGATATCCCAAAGCAATGAAATCCAATCCGAAGTCATAACAATAGGCCGTAGATATCCTATACACTTTTAAGCATTAGTTAAGTATAGAGTAGAGAGAGATATACTTTAAGGATTTAATAATATGCAGCTCTCCAGGATAACTGAACAGACTAGGGACATTAGACACTTTATTGCTGCAATCACCAACCTCAAAATACATTAGCCGCACTGTTAGTATTTACAAACGAAGCTCTACGGAAGAATCATAAAATAAAACTCATAATGCACAGTGCAGAGTGTAAGTAAACTTAAACGGCCACACTTAACTTGAGTTAACACTGAATTTCAATTTGGATCTATTGCTTTGCCCCGTACTGCCTGCACTACATTAATACTGACTGAATTGCCATAATATCACAGTCAGTTGCTCCCTCCTCACTCGACACTCACTACTCGCTCTACTCGCCTTCTATATAACCAATAACGACTTCATATTTCTCAAACCAAGGATATTATATCCTTCCTAATAACTCTCCATGCTATCAGTTCCTCCTGCTTTTCAATATTTGCTCGGAAAACTAGTGGATTTTCCACAGACTATAGAAATATTTTCTTCGCTCTACTTTACTACCCACGATGCCATTACACCAACTAAACTGCACATACATACACTTCCAAGTGTATACTTACAATACTCGCAACTCAAAAATAAGCTCACTAATAACTTCATTTGAATATTATCTCGAACGAGTCCTTCACCTGGACTTCAAGCTAACATTAGCATAAGAGACCAACTACGCATAGCTTTAGTAATTAACTATTCACTACTTTGCATTATGTCACAATATTATTCTACTACAAATAGATATTCATAATTAGTACTAATTATTACGCACTTAATAGTAGTACAAAAATAACTTCGTTAATATAACATGCTTCTATATTTACGTAACATAATATGATGTTTAAAATTACTGTCATAATCTCATAATCCAATTAACTATTGCACACACAGGAAAATCATTACACTTTTTATTTGTTTAAAGAGGATGACAATTTGCATTAACCTTTCATAACTATTCACAAAACAAAACTATGGGACCTGCTAGGAATTTATATACATTCATATTACACAAAAATATGCAAACAATTTAAACGTTCATTAGGTTGTAAAATGGTTTGAAAAACATTACTAACTACTTGTAACATCATTAAATACGTCGTTATCAATATCTGTACCTAAATCAGTTCAACAAATTCATAGATTGCGTCAGAGATGAACTATGAACAGACTAATATGTAAACATTACACATAAATCTCAAATATAGAAATAAAAATAATATTATTCGCATTCGCATAAAATGATTTGCGGAAATGACTGGTAAAATTGAAATAAATGCGGAAATGTTTTCCATTGTAGCTTATTTACTAGCATTGAAATAAATATGTTTATTAGAAAAAGGGTTTTATGTCTAATATCTGACTACTAATTACTAATCCAACAAATAATATCAAACTTGTCTCAGCATCCATTAGCCAATTGGTAAATAAAAGTTGTTCATAGGTTGAAAGAGAGGAGACATCTTTGTCGTTGGTCGTTTAGCTAAATATCCCTAGTCTGTGTGGCCTGTGTGAAATATTTACATTTCCTTCTATCATTTTGGATTTTCCTTTCCTTGACGATCAGAGGCACTCTATCCGAAAGACAAGAGAGTGTCCATAATTTTAGTTTCCCAAA
This sequence comes from Tomocerus nigrus, assembly GCA_019776505.1. Lineage (NCBI taxonomy): Eukaryota > Metazoa > Arthropoda > Collembola > Entomobryomorpha > Tomoceridae > Tomocerus > Tomocerus nigrus. Next base: position 9,630 of record JABASI010000919.1, read on the forward strand.
GCAAACTAGTCTTGTTTGACGATAGCTCAGTGAGTGAGACTTAAACTTATTAGTTTCTCGCTAGTCGTCTGTATTCATGTCCTCTTTCACTTCTTGTTTAGAGCCAGCCAGACCAAACCATGCTTAACACAGCGGTGTCATAAACCTCATAAAGATAAACGATACTATACAATATACAATCTGTCTACTACTATTGCGTATTATGTATACACCGTAGGCTCCTCTGCATTAAAATGTCGACGCTTGTACGAAAACGTACGACGAAAAGGATGTTTTGCTAGACTTGTTATTTTGTGAGTCAATTTTTTCCATTTCATCCATATTTACTAGATAAAAGCATTTGGTAGCATTTCCTAGTAAATAGAACTATCGCATTATGAAAGTGCTAATCAGCATCTCTAACGTACCTTAGCAGATATTGTAAATACCACAGAAAAACTTGATAGTAAACAAGTAGACAAATAAATTTTACGTTGCAAAATCCCTAAAGTATTTGATTGCAAACCACATGCTAAGCATCTAATTAAGGAATTTTAATACAGCTCGATAAGAATGTTATTTATTACGTGCAAATTAAGTACTATCATAACGGAACGGGTTGATAAACTATTTATATGCGAAACTATTTCATCACATATTGACAATGAAATGAATGAATTGTAATTTGAAGTTGAGCAAGTGATCCTAAAGTGCATATTGTATTCTAAAATGGCAAATTACCATTTTACCATCTAGGTATGTAGAAATAAGCGACAAGGACTGATTGGAATTCCAATTCATAAACCGTAAGAGCTGAAAATTAAATGGGATGAGTCAGGCAAGAAGAATAACACCATCATCATAAGAGTGTGGAACTGAACATAGTGTAGCTACATGAAGCAACGTTGAGTAACAACTGAACGGAAGAGAGAGAAACGTTGAAACGTTAATAAAAAATATTCAGACGCCACGTCAGCCGATATGGCTTAAAGAAATTCCCCGTGTAATCATATGCAAAGTGCAAGCGTTCAATGAATGTCTTAGAAGAGCTTCTCTTACTAACTAAATCCTTCTTGCTAATAATGATAAGGAAGAAAGAACATTGCCTGCCTTCCATTGTTTCCCCTTGGAAAAAGAATCTCCTGTACTGTTATGTTATTTGAGAGTGTAGAAAAATTTATGTGGGTTTTATTACTGTTCGACTTTCGTGATTCGAATGCATTAAAACAAATTACAGATTACAAGTTTACAACTAATAGTCCATTATGTCTCTATTAAAAATTTTACGAGTTAAATTCAAAAGCCATTTCAAATAGCCGTCGTCGTATGTGCAACATTTAGCTATTGTTGTAATAAGTGTCTTTTATAGTGTCTATGAGAAACAGATAGGAATTTGCAGATGAAAAGAAAATTTTCTACCGAGCATGTTTGTTTGCATTCAAGAAAGCAAGTTACTACTAGAATCTCTCTATGAACGTACATACATACTACCGACAGACAACCAGTTCGAATAATAGGAAGCAGCTTCTAGAATCTCTAATAAAATCCACACATACACAAGGGAAATGGGAATCAAGAATTTTCTTTCCTTCCAACCAGAGCAAACTAAAGATAACTAGAAGGAACCTGCTTCTAATGCGGCTACTACCAACTACTGAAATCAAATATCACTTTGCGTAATGTTTGGAGTTTGGACACGGCCCGTGTAATTCTTCCAAACCAGACAATTCCAGTATAGCCTAAAATATGTGGACAGACAGGAAAGTCCTTAGTTATTAGGACAGGAAGAAATTTTGTGGAACGAAGAAGGCGTCTTTCTTGCCAGCCTTTCAGACAGTCAAGAGTGCGAAACGGACATCCAACTCTACGCTAGAGACTACCGTTAAACTAATGCTCCTCTACTTCAAAGATTATCTTATGCATACTTATCAACCTATGTGGTTTTGCACCCTAATCGCTCCAAGTCCAACTATATCCCAACAGCTACCTGCGTCTCCTTTCCTTTCACAGTTCCATCAACGTTACATCTAGGTATTACTATAGTTCTAAGTTGTAACACTATACCTATATGCGATAGGTAGATTCGTTGATTTACAAGCTACACTATTGACATTAGTACATAAAAGGGCTTTCTGGTTTCTGTCCATGAAATTCAATCTGTTACTAAAACAAGGTGAGGTTTCATTACTTATAAAATGCCCACACGATATTGATCAATTCAAGAATTATAAGTGTACTATTTTGGAATAGATATGACCATACCCAACAGCTACCTGCGTCTCCTTTCCTTTCACAGTTCCATCAACGTTACATCTAGGTATTACTATAGTTCTAAGTTGTAACACTATATATGCGATAATAGATACATTCATTGATTTACAAGCTACACTATTGACATTAGTGCATAAAAGGGCTTTCTGGTTTCTGTCCATGAAATCCAATCTGTCCGACCACCTTTTTCAACTTAGCTAATAGCATTACTAAAACAAGGTGAGGTTTCATTACTTATAAAATGCCCACACGATATTGATCAATTCAAGAATTATAAGTGTACTATTTTGGAATAGATATGACCATATACCCATTTAGAAATACTATGCCATTATTCATCAGACTTGTTGTATGTATAGGCGGGCATTATTATGAAACAGACGCACATCATATTATAATAGCTCTCTAATGGGTTCCTCGAAGTTTGATTAAATAAGCACTAGGGTATTTTTATCAGGTTCTCGATTATCTGTCGAAACTGTTTTATCTTTTATCTCTTGCCAAATACATACATTCTAAATATGACCAATCATGTGACTGGGAAGAATCAAAATAATATGAATGCTTATCGCCATTTTTATATGGAAAATAAGCGAAAGACCCTACAAGGACTATTTACATCTGAAGCTAACTGTGCATTGTAAACAAGGACCTATCCATCCTATAAATTATGTGTACTTGATAACATTTATTATTGCATGCAACTATTTGTGCTCTTGTTTTTGACATCAATAACGAAATATTGCAGTACAGAAGAGAGAGACAGGGACAGAGCTATAGTTGGAATAAATGCACCTCTGACACTAAACATATTCGAGAGGGAGCAAATAACGGAGCGTGAGAGTCATGTTTATTTAAGTTTCCTTTGATTATCCTAGGTTATACATTAAAAGAGCCCAACGAAAACAAATCGGAAACATTGAACTACTTTGAAGCCTCAACAAATGCCTTGTGCCTGCTTACTTTACTTTGTCATGCAGTGACAGTGGCCTGCTCTTGTCAGTTTTCAATTCTGATTCTGACTTGTTCTGAAATTCTCCAGTTATTTATGAGTTTCTCCTATCAAAGTGCAAACAAAATATCATCAAGCAGCCCTGAAAGTGTGAGAACAATGTGGAATTCAAAAGTTTTTGCCTCAACTGGAGAAATAGCAAAGCTTTAACTCTCCAGCCCACACAAATTCATATAAACACTTGAATTTGTCTAGTAATAAAATATTCAGCACTACATTAGCGCTAGTGTAAGTGTTAATAGAAATTGCTATACGTTTGGTTTCTATTACAATATTATTATGTTTGTAGCCGTAACATACGAGAAAAATGCTTTTCGTGAATCGTGCATTTAATACTTGTGATATTATGCACTTAAAATAGAACTCTTATTTAATACAGTCTGTGTATATAGAGAAACGCGTTTACATGTAATTCCACCATGTATTGCATTGCAATGTTCTAGAACATGCGCGAAAGTTTTGCGAATGATGTTGAAAGAACTTACACGTACATAGTAAAGTCATTTTCCTTTTTATTAGAAGGCTCCTTCTCGGCAAATAATGTAGTTTGAAGTTATGAATTTATTTCTTGGAGAGACAGTGTTGAATGTATTAGCATTCACACAGAAAACTAAACTGTATCTATAAACTTCCCCACGATATAATTCCCAAAGTCGACACCTAAAAGCTAACTGTTTCGTATATAAACACGTTCACTATTACTATAAAACCAGTTGAAACAAAAGGGAATAATATAGTTTGTCGTGCACTTGAATAAAACGGATAGCATAAAGTGAATTTTTTGGACACGAACTCTGGTTTTGTGTGAGAGATGATGCTGTAGTATTTTTATGTATGTTAATGTGTGTAGGTGTGTATGTATGTAAACAGAAATGTCGTTTGATATGAAATAATTCAACGAAAGAAAAGTTTCGAAACGCAATAAAAGTGTTCGGTGAGTGTATTTTTTATAGATTTAGATAACATCGGTTGCTATTATCTCTTCCTAAAGTAGTGTCTAGGTTTTTGTGTACACTTAGAAGAAGACAGGACCACCAAGTCTTGCCCGATTTCCTTTTGACATGACTAATAGTTATAAGAAGATATCTTAGAAAAACCCGAGCGAAGCACTAGAAAGGCAAATCGACTTATTTTTCCAGAGTGTCGTGTCGTGCTCTATCCACGACAAGAAGACTACTAACTTAAGTACAGAGGGAGAGAGTAAAATCAAAAGTCAACTAAAGCCTCGGGTCATGATAACAGACAGAAAAGAGTGTATACCTACCAGCTTGAATGATAGAGTAGTATAAGTATGAGCGCTTAAACATTAAACACTAACCAAGTTATGTGCATCAATTCAGTCAGATACAACAAATTTCGTCGTAGATGTAGTTTACTATGTCTAACATCAACTGTAGTACATATAATAGTAATAATAATATGTATAAGCTAAGCTATTGACAAAGAATAATCGAACTTAACTCCGTACTCTCGCCAGTTGAACCTCAAAAACCTATCTAAACTCTTTTTGAACTTTACTCCCATGACTTTGGTTCACCTACTTTACTTTTCCTCACACATAGCATCCCAAATATTATCCCTTTATAACACTGTGCAGCAATCTGTCAACTTAAAACCACCAGGACGGATATTCCTGGCTCACATATCTAAATACCTTGCTAAATGCACACAAGAAAAATAGATAGGGAGTGCAATAAGAAGAAGAGAAGCCGGTTTCTATGTACCTACTTGCTTTTCAAATATTCCTTTACTTTTATACTTTTACTATGGCTAACTGTGTGTGTGTACCTTTTCAAAGGCTACCTACTTGAATTGTGTCTATATTTATACACGTAATACCCTTAAACATGAAATGTTAGTGTAACTAACCGAATACCGTGTTGGAATGACTAATGTTTATCCTCCACTCTACATACAACATTAAATACAAGGGTGAGGGATAAAGTTGAAAGTGCATCTGTAAGTTAAGGCAATTCTCTTGCCACGTTCCGCTACAAACTTCACACGCCCTCAGATAATTTTTCAATTTCAGATGTTTTACTCGTTTCAAGCCATGCTTACAACCATCCTCCACCACTTTAGATCATGCCTACCTACTACAGTCAAGAAAGAAACATATTTTACACACACAAACACAGGTCCCCTATAGTATTACATTATTACTACCTGAATTGCCTTTACTTATACACGAGCACGGATAGAAATAGCGTAGAATGCGGCTATAAAATAAATATATAATAGACACTGCTCTCAAGAATTCATCTTCTTAGCTACCTGCCTCCATTGTAAAGAAACTCTTTTATCAGCAAACCACATTTTCAGTTCCTATTTTCCTACGTTGATTTTCCATCAGGAATTTTCTTTCTCTTCTCTGTCAACTCAAATACCATAGAAAATACTCAATGGCTACTTTTTTCTTTTTCAAAATTATTTCTAAGTACTTGGAATATTATGGTGTCTAGTCTCTTGTGTTATTATAATCTGTCTCTGATCAGATTTTCTTAGACTCAGGTACAATACTAGAATACTACTAGTTAATCTGTATCTCTATACTTTGTAGTTTGTATGTGTATCTAGTATTGGTACTTATGGTGTAGATTATCTTTTTAGTGTAGTATTAAGTGTCTATAAACACTCGGCTCTCTCTTTTCTCTCTGCTCTGTTTCTTTTATATGGCCAGAGGCGATGAAAAGTTTGATTGGATTGCATTATAGGATATTAGTAGTAGAAATATAATATTATTACTATCTGTATTGATGATAGGCTTTGCTCAGCTTTTGCTATGACTGACTACTGGGCACAGTTACAAAAGACACATCAAAACAGAGCATGATAAAATGAAGATAGAGAACAGATGTCTGAATTTGAGCGGATGGTCGGACGGGACGGACAGATCCGTTTTGGCTTCTCCTGTCTCTCTTCCCTCACTCACAACAACAAGAAAAGAGCATCAAGGAAGAATGAGAAGACTCGAGTAGTAGCAGCGAGCGACTGTGGCTACATCCCTCTTCTCGTCTCTTTGGCCTAGACAACAAGAGCTGACGAGACTTTTGCTCTTGGCTTCATTCCTTCCTATTTTACCCATTAGCCATTGTTGCTACCTGACTTTACCTGACTTTTGCTCCTGCTCTTATCTTTTCACCATTAGGCTCCATCCCTACTCTTTCTCTCTCTGTGTATACTCCTCTTCTATAACCAGTTCGCCATAATATTATATTACAGCTATGTCTATATCGTCTCTATGTATACTCTCTGTCTCTATCTCTTGTGTGTGATATGCATTCTTCTATAGTATAATCCTCGTTTACTTTGGCTCGATTCTCCAACAACTACTTAGGCTATAATAGCAGCCACTATGCTCATGCTTACTTAAACTATTATGGGCTGGCAACCCTATTATTCTCCTTATCATCACCATTCCATCAGAATAAGTTCATATGTAAATATCTCCTACACTCGTTTCTCGACCCCATACACACACAATCCACTACTTGCATCAACGGTTACTTTATTATACTACATTCAAATGTAATTATTACAAAATAAAAATGCAACCTATAAAATATTTCGGAAGTTTTCACCATCTTTTTTCTGACTTCATTCCGGTAATCATTTTTTATTCTATTTCAATTTTGCGCTACATTAATATTATACAGATAATTGTAGGTAAAAGTTTTGCACAAACGTTTTCCAGTTTACACTTCAAAGTTGTCATTGCCGATAATGATGGTTTGATATGCACATGCCATACCTACCTATACCTTTTTATAGGTTCATGAATGTGCAGGCATTCCCGTTTATCCAGATTACTATAACTTACAGATTACTATATAAAATTGACATGCTGATGTTGATGTGGATGAATTGCATACCATTAAATAACCGATTCAAACTCATAATTGTTTTACCTAATTGTTTATCTGAGATGCAAAACTAAGAGAATTTAATTTCCGCCCCAAGCTGGGAGATTAGAAACTCAAATGTCATGTAATGTCAAGCGGTTGAGCAGAAAACCGATGAATCATAATGACATGTAGACCTTTGCCCTTTGTTGACTTAAAAATACAGTTGCACGGCAGTTGCAGCGTAGTGCAACTAATTATATAATTTATGTTCACTCTATTCCCGGAATAATCTATTAGTAATATTATTGGTTTGCATGGTCAAGTGTGCTACTAAAAATAAGAAGCAAACTGTAGTCGTGCTAAGAAATTAGTGCACGTAATATTTAGTAGGAAGTAGGAAGACCAATTGCCATTTGTTCTATGTAATTTAGAGGCGAGTAAAAATCCCAATGTTAAATGGATATTATGTAGGTACCTACTATTTAAAGGTAGACAGACGGCCATTTGGGAATTGGGACTTGAATTTTAAGTACCCTTGCATGAATTAACACACTAAGGTGAAAATAAAAGTAGAGGCACACTTATAGGTATAGTTAACCTGCTACATAAATTACAGGGGCTGTTAAAAAATCATTAAAAAGGAATTCAGTGTGTCATTAAAAATGGTAGCACATTTGTAGGACGGTTGAGAATATTTTAGGGAATGGAAACTTGTAAAAGTTCGAATGCTTAGCCTATGCCTACGCACATGCGAAGAAAAGGCAGATGTGTAGTAATTGCTATGAACGAAATAATCAAAAGAATAAAATTTCGAATTGCAATTTGTAAATTAGAGTCATAAAAATCAAAACAAGTTATGTGTTAAAGTTTCCATGCATAGATAAAATATGTATCTCATTATTGTCCGGATGTAGGAAAGTAAGAAGCATATCCAGATACGGCAGCAGCACGAGGGATGCCTTTAAGATTTTTGCAGAAACTATCACGTTCTGCATACGCAATATTTATATGAAAAAATTTGAGTCTTGCAAGAAGGCAGAGAGCAGTTGTAATTGACGAGATAAGACTTCATTTAAACAACAGCAATAAAATGATCGAAGCGAAGTTCCGGGCAGTAGCAGCCGTCGCAGCAAAGCAGCTGTCACTCATGAAAATAACTTTGCTGCTGCTCTGAAGGAATTCATTTGATTTTAGCCAGTCATAAATTATGCATGATGGCAAGGCTTAAAGATTTTTAATTTTCCTCACTTAAAAGTTCCAGTACACGAAAAAGGGTTTACAATAATAACAGATGCGAAAAAAGGTCGATTTCAAATCAAACTATATTCACCTAGTTGTTTTTGTTTACAAAATTGTTTATCGAACTTAACAAGTCAGGTAGGTAAATATTTTTGTGAAGAAAATTGCATTTAAGTAGAGATAAACAAACAAAAGCCGCTATAACTAAATAAACCAAAGCATTTAATTAGCGTAATGCATAGCAGGCTCCTTTCATTGTTCCACGAGGCGGCACCACACAAAGACGATGGAAGGAGTTGAGAAAATTAAAAGATCTTCAGAAAGTAAAGCTAGTCAAGAGGGACTGATGTGGAATTAACTAATGTGAGTTAACTTGAGGACTACATCAACATCCCATCACACTCACGCTAAATTGTGTTATAGAAAAGGATAGAACACACATCTATCTATCTCTCTCTATCTCATTTGCCTTCAGTACAGTTTAGTTCAGTAGAATCACACAGAAGAATATAGTAAAAACGAGGAGAGAAGAGTGAGCTTAGTAATGGAAACGGTCTGATGGTTTCGAGGGTCATTGACGTTTTTCACCGAGTATAAACCAACTCTCCTCTCTTCCCTGCCTGCCTTATGCATGCCTCAACTTGTGCAATGTAATTCTTATGACAAGTGTATTACGAGCATACATATGTATATTCCCTACTCAGCCTTGTTCCACTATTATCTTACTTGACTTTGACTCTATTACACTCTTCTATCACTATCTCTCTTCACTTACACATCCCTAACTACTTATTCCTCGATCTATCCGTCTATCTTTTACAACAAACATTTTCCTACCATTTTATACCATTTCAAACGTCAATGCATATTTTATTTCCCTCACATTTTGCAAATACAAACTACTTAAATATTCATTTACAATTTCATAAATAATACAAATGATAGACTCTCCACTCTCCAGCTCCACCTAGCACCTATCTAAAAGATCATTATAAAATAAATGAAGCTCCCCAAATTAAAGCTAAGCGGGCTGAAAATTTATTAATTTATTAATTTAATTATGCATTTTTATTTGTAAAAATCTCCTGGAATGTATGAAAAGTCTTGAAAAGGCATGCAATGGTGACTTTATACACTTCATTCGTATAACAGCAAGAAAAAATTCTCTAATGTTTATAGTATTTGTATTCAATTGATTAAATGGTCGTATGGATGCATAAGTTGTTGTGATAGCTAAGTGTGTAGGGTGCAGAGGTTATAATAAACAAATCCAGTTGCGTAAATAAAGTGCGAATAAAATAATGAGAGTAAGGAGTAGACATGTACAAAGTGTAGTTAGATACGTAGGTTAGGTAGGTGAATATAAATTCCCTGTCTGTCTGTATGTGTAGATATAGATGTATGCTATCTTACCTACTAAAGCGATGATAGTACAATGGAAGCAGGGGAGCAAGTCATTTACTGTGTAGAAACTGTTGGAACTGTGTTACTTGGTGTTGTTCAACTTTCAGCGTTCTTTTCATGCCTCACTCTCAGCACTGCATTGTTGCATCGTGTTCGTGTATTGTAGTCCCGCCATCGCATCCCATGTCAGTTCAATAACTATCCTTTTATCTTTCTATGTTCTAGTGCATCTTATAATGCATGGATTTTACATTTACACTAGTTCGAGTCTAGTCTAGCTAAAGACATCTGCGCCTGTTTTACTGTCCATCTTTTTATTCTTTGTTAGTTTAAGCTATATTTATGCATTTCTGCACACATAAATATTTGCTTAATGTAACTTTTCACCTTGCATATTTTCCAAGACTCATTCCAACATTTCTCAAACAAAAATCTGTCCAATTAATGAAATCCATGGAAAAAAATGTTTACAATTGGCTTTTCTATGTTCTGTAGTCTAATAAAGACAATTTTAAATAGTATAGTCTTTGTTGTATTGTTTTTCAATTATTCAAATAGATAGAAAGTATTTTTACGAAGAATTCTGAAATGGAGATTATTATTTCACCGTTAAATCAAAGGGCAAACTTTCTTTTCTTAATAATTTTGGCCACTAGCAGCATCGTGCAATTGGGTTTTAGATTTTTCCTTACATTACAATCAGATTTTCATGCCATGATAAATAGAAAGAGTATTAAAAAGTATAACCGAAGGCTTATATAAATAGTATGTGTATCTGTAGTTATAATAATTTGATATTTGCATCAATGTAGCAGCATAATAGACACGAAACTGCATGCTACATTATAAATTCAGGCACGACTCGACTTATTTTGCCAGCAAGAGTTTAATAGCACTTTTCACATCTGTTCACCAATGGCATGTGCTTTTCATGGCGAGAAGTGCTCTACAGTTGCATATACACATACACAGGAATTAAAGGGTTGAGGATGCGGCAGTGTAACCCAAAGGAAAATCCTTAATAACTTAGCTAGCAAATCTCTATGCTTGCTATTGAGCATACTCTTCTTCTCCTTCTTCTCATCCCGTTGCGTATGTTGTGTATTATTGCAAATGAGAGAGTGTAAATAAAATAACAGAGCAAGCTTGAGAAGAGGCAATAACACCATGCAAGGAATGTGTGTCAAGTCAACAAGAAAGAGTGAAGTCCACATCTACATCTCACAAACACACTCACACGTACAGAGAGCTAGACGTAAATTTTTAGCTCTACATTTTAGCAGGTGCACTAATGCTGTGAATAAAATTTATCACTGACTTTATACTTTAGTGCTAGTGGCTTGTTAGGATTTTCTACTTATAACATTTGTAACTTGAGTACTCTGTGCTGTGATAAATGCTCTAATGCTATTTTACTAATTGTTCAGTTCGCAATAAAATTGTCATCATAAACCATTTCCCTACACGTACTAAACTAACTACTTACCTCATTAATTCATAGCCAATCAAATCACGATTTATTAATCACTTAAAAAACTAACGCATATAATGATGTTTGTTTTTTAAACTGTTGACAGTATAATGACAGCAAGTAAAATATTTTAATCTGATTTGTCATTTGAATCCAATGCAATACAATTGCAAATTGCAACTAGTCAAGTCGAAGGTAAGTAAATGAAAGTGCTACGGAAATATAAATTCAATTAATTTTATATAAGACATCCCGTCTTAAATCCTTTATTTCACTATAGTTTGCCCTTTTTTCCATTCACAGTTGAATTAATTGCACTTTGCATTTCCACCACCAGTTTCTTTTGCGACAATAAGGGAAGACTGCATTCAATAAAACAAATGACCGTTACGACTGTCTATACATTTTATGTATTCATTTATGTATATTGTATGTTATAGTTATCCATATTTTATGTGCAATAAAACAATGAACAATATCATCAGTCCGCCTCTTTTGGGTATACGGGCGAAATTCATTCATTATGCATGTTCAATAGCAGGTTTATTATAAGTGTACAGTATTTCTATCTACATACGTGTGTTTTATGTATGTGTCCATATTTGCATTAAAGAAACCTACAATTTTTTGCAGATATCATACATATTAAATATATAGGGCAATTGTATTAAAGTGCCTAAAGAATATAGAGGTCAATCTTTGACACTGACTTTGTGCTAATAATATAGTAAACATTAAAAATTGGCTTAGCTTTCCGCATTTTTCTACTATGTTATCATTATGAACAGCATAAAATATGTAGCCAGATGATATGTATTTATATCAACCCTATGGTACATAAATACTACGTCACTATGTGGGTAGGTAAGCAATTATATGCCGTCTTTCGTCACTATTAGCGTAAAATGTGGTCCAAAAATGCAAATACAAGTGTTTTTGAAATAGAAACCTAAATAAAATTAGAATACCTAATTGTGGTTGTGGCTTCTTTTAGCAATAATCGTTTACATGCCCACTGCACATTATGCAATATCAATATAGCGGTAATGAAACATTTGATAAACAGGATACAGAATACAAAACCGAATTAATTTGATTCTACAGCAGGTAAATTATAAGTAGCTACATGCACAATTCTCATCATGCGTATGTTTTCGAATCAAATCTTCGAGATCCAATTTTCGAACAATCTAGAGCTTTAACGAACGTCAGCAAACTATTTGTTTCGTTCTAAATTCGTTGCAATGTGTAGCATGTTTTGATCGCCTACTGTATTTCATCATCAGTTGTTTTTCACTCAGGCTATTTGCAATACATAATTCATGTAATAATTTTGCTCATGGTAAATTGTTTCTTAATCGGGTTGTAATATGTAAGAACGATTTTTAATAAAAGAAGCATTAAATTGAATCCACAGTCAGATCGTTCTGCGTAAAGTACAATACAGAGGATATTGAAGGTGTTTAGAAAAAGTTCACTAGGTATATATTTATAGTGCAGTAACTTAGAGATTCAGGTGCAGACACTTGTAATGTATGCATATATGTAGCAGAGCTATCCATCTCGAATATATGTTACGAATCTGCCATGTAAAGCATCTGTCTTGGACATGTGAACAATGATACAGATCGAATAAATCTTGGTGCGAGATTGGCGATAGATCACATAAGGTGCCGACATGGCATACGTAACTATATTACGAAAGTAGGATTATTTGCATGTTGACATGAGCTAGTACCCACCTGCAAATAAGAGTCATCCATTTGAATGGAAGACACAAATGGAAAAAACAGAGAAAGGACTCTGAATTGAAAAGGGCAGAAAGGCTGGCGTCATTTTGAGTTAACTTGAAGGAAATTAACCGATTTTTTCTTTGATTTTATTGATATAAGCAGTTTATGTATGGATCAAGTCTTTTCCAAACCACAAAGTAACACATGTATCAATATCTCATGATACAAAACAGGTCAAATAGTAAGTTTGATATATAAAAGTGACTACAGACAATAAATATACAAATTATAGGTAGGTGGCTACATAAAATTAATTGTCTCCTGTCGGCATGTGAGTTCCTTACGGTCATTATTAGACAGGTAGCCTCCACATTTCGTGTTTTATGGAAAATTGACTATTGTAGTTACGGTAGATATTGATTGCTCTTTAGACTTATTAGGTTACAAAGAATTTCTACAATGGGAATTCAAATGAAGCCGAACATAAGTCAAAGTCAACCTTCGAACAGGAGCAGCAACAGAATGTATCTATAAGGAGAGACGAGAGGAGGACAGAGAGCAAAGTATATTACCACAGTCCCAGGTTATTTTCCTTGGTGAAGGTTATTTAGCCATGTGAGGTCATTCCTCTTCTACTCTACTGCCTGCTTGCTTTTCTGTCAGTCAGACTCATTCTCACAAGTCTCTATACAACACCTAGATCAATTTCCCATTGGAAATGTGTACCACATTGAACTGTAGCTATTGTACATACATACATCTGACTCCTACTCCCTTATGTCCTCTCACTATCATCACCAAATTCTAATTTAGCTTTTTAAAAGTTATGTAATCCCATCTGCATCTGTCTACCTCTGGACATCTTACTCTTTTAACTACATTCTACATAAATTCCTTTGGGCCATGTGCAAATTCCCCAACAATTATATCCCAGTGTTATATGAATTTATCAGTAACACTTTTATATAATATGTAAATTATATTTGTGCATTCTGAGAACTTACTGTCCATACTTAAAACGTACATTCGATTTTAACTATTCGATCAACGCAACGTAGGTATATAATTTAAGGATATCCATTAATTATATGATAGCATTAAATACATGTTAAACCAGCAATCATTAAAAAGACAAATATTTATTGTTTATTAAGGAATACATTTAATCAGGTCGGTTAAAAGCGTAGCTCTCCAATATTAAACAGTAACACTGTAATTGGTAATTTGGTAATTATTGTTATTTTGAAGTAAAAAAGCATATCAATGAATTAACTGGGATTTATCATTACCATTAGCTTTTTGCTGGATAGTGAGTTTTTATTGTTAATGTATTTCTAGAGTGATACTGAGCGCGATGGGTTTAACAAGGGTTATTCATCCTGTTATATGTCTTGCATTTTATCTGGTTAGAACACGCCAAGTACAACTACTACGCTCATACATTTCTTTCTCACTAGACACACACGTACATCCAGGCAGAGAATGTAAGAAGAGAACAATAGCTATTGAGTCTTTATAGCATTACGAGTACAAACAAAGAATTTATCTAGACTAAGAATAAGATATTTTATAACTCGTTGTCGTCGGCCTACTCATTTTTTTTGTAGAAAATACCAAATCGAATTGACTAACAATACATACACCTACTACCTATACACACTAATGAAATATGAGATGCATTGTAATGCAAAATGTGACGATTGAAATTGTTTACAAGAATACAATGGACACTTGAATCCAATTTGTTTCCTTATTTCAGAATAACTGACAATAATATGTACATAGATAAAATAGATGCTTAGCGAGTTAACAGGATCATTGTCTAACTAAACTGCAAGATTGCTGATAAATGATAAGAGTCATCATAATTTCATAACGTAATGCACCGTAGTTTAGTAAAATCCGAGTTGAAATGACTTTCCTATATAATTAGCAAGAGATATACAAAAGTTTGCATCGTTTCGTTTTCAATTATTAGTTTGAAAGTCTTACTCAAATTGTGGTCTTACAGTTTGCAGAATAATAAAATTGCTAAGGAAGAGTAAGTGTAGAGCGCCATAAGTTTTAGGAGTTAACGCCCACACAAAACCATCCTAATCACTTCATCCTGTCCTGCACAGATCTCTAACTAGCCATTTATTTGCTTTCAACTCACTCACTCATTCGACTTGGACGTGGTTATTGACTACACTCAACAGAGTCTCTAAAGGAAATCATTTATGAGAGAGCAGAGCCTAAAACCTACAGATATAGACAGATTCAATTTAAAGGCGTCCTGCATTTATATCTCTCTGTGTACATACAAGTCCATCCTCATCACAATTTGTTTTAAATTCTTCTTTAATCCCCTTTCCACTTTTAACAAGACTCTCCTCCATACATTCATCTTCCTACCTTCACTCTTTATACTCTTAATTTGCCAATACTATTTTCTAAGCACACACCCACAACCAAATTTCATAATAAAGTTTGCATATTATTGTTTATGTCATAAACGTAAATATGTAACTACTATCTGTACATATTAACTCAAACTTGAATTTATAATGAATTTTTGTCTATGTACATTAATGTAAGTTCATTCTAGAATGTTGTACTAGGTATATTTTTTCTAAGAAATTATAGTGAGTGCATACCTCCCTAATAAATATTAGCAGTGCTTATCTAATGGTAAGATTATTCTGTCCTTAGGTCAATCTAATCCATCTATCTTTAGCTACTATAATTGAAGATACTAATAAATCCAAATGGACAGACAATGTATGAAGACAATAGTGGCCGGTAGGGATTGATCTTGATCTATTAGTAGAATACGTTGTACAATGATCCTGCTATAACTCATTGTTACTGTTATTATAGATAGGAGGGATACCACCCAAAAAGAGACGAACAAATCTGAGTCAAGTCCTCCGATTAGGAGCACAGGTATAATTTTAGCTTTAATTCCAAAAGTAAGATTCTACAGATATTCTTTTGCTTTATGTTCCTCAAAGTAGTGATAGCCAGTATCTTTTGCCCTGTAAGTTCAAATACAGAGTAGTAATATTATTATTATATCATCGTAGAGAAATTCAAGTTCAAGAGCCTCTAGAAAAGAATCCTTTTTCTCCTGTCTCTCTCTATCTCTCTCTCTAATGCATTTCAAGGAGCGTTCATTATTTTGGTCCAATTGTAAAATATCTAGATGTATATTCCAGTGAACCCGGAAACTAACTGAATATTCATAGACATCATATCCCTATACACAGACATAATATCCAGCATCGAGCCAAGTAAGTAGTAATAATATGTAGCAGGAAAATTTAGAGCACAGCATTAGCTTAGACACAAGTGCATACATCCTGCCATGTACTAATTTAATGCAGTGAACTTAGGCAACCTTCCTCCTTCAACATAAATAGAGCTAAATAATTCTAAATTGGTATAAGCAGTCAGACTTAATTACATATATACACATAAAAATATACAGAAATAATGCACGCAACAATCAAGGTGTAAAGGTTTTCCCAATAACAGCATTTTTAATAGGACAAAAATATTATTGTCCCAAACTATCGTTAAAAATATCATGTTATTTAACATGAAATGCTATTTGAACATAAGAGTCTGACTATCTCTTCAGTGACAAACAAGTATTACATGATTCTTATAACGTAGAGCTCACTGGTGGCATTTGTTATTTGCCAACTACATGAAGAAAACCAGATGAGTTGACTAACACGATCCGATATTATACTCTTCTCTTAATACTTACTACTACACGCATCATAAACAGAAAATAAGTAGGTAATAATAATCTTATCTACAAGTGTCATTAGGAGGAGGTTTTAGATTTTCCTAACTTGCCAGTCCACTAATAAAAAGAAGGCATCATATTCGAGAATATACGTACATTCCCTGACTAGAAAATGGAGCTCTTCTACTAACAATGACAAATATGAGCTTGAGTTGAGTGCAGAGTTTAAAAAGTGGGCCATAGTTAATGTTATGTATGTTTATTCAAACAAATACACAAGGATAATGCTAATGTACCACGAAGGTTTTCAAATAACTTCATTAGTACTCATATTACATTCACAATTCATTAAGCAAACGATGATGGAACAGACATAAAAGGCGAGATTACTTCCAGCAGAGCAAAGTAGCAATGAATTTACACAACATCCACACTGCTCTCTTAACTCTCCTCACTAACTGTGAGTCAATGAGCCATTAACGGATCTTATTTCCTACAGATTCTATTTTACAACTCTCCTCCTTAACTTCCTCCATAAATTTCTAGAAATATTTTGCTTTGATGCCTCGCGACGACATCGCATCAAATTCACTCTACACTCTCCTCGCCCTATCATCTTTCCTTTGTCAGACAATCACCAATTCTAAATATAAAACAGGCTTGACTTGGGCTATTACACTGGATACTTCTAAACCCTTACAAGTGCATCTAACAATAAACGAACACGTGAAAATCTTGTTTTTCATAGATTGTAGCTTGTGGTAGGTAACTAAAGTATGTAAATGATATCTAATTACTAACAATTCGAAAATAGATACACAATGTGATACTGATACGACTGAAGATGATAACTTGCTCACATTACACACAATTTACACATCGCGGGTGTACAATTCTTTATGAGTAATGTAAGTGGAGAGACAATTATATATTTATATAGTGATAGACTTGCATTAAAGCAAAGTCTACGTGATAAAATGGATCCAGTCATAAAACGACGAATAATCCATTAGCATTTAGCAATAAAGTAGAGAAGTATTTAGAAAAGTGCAGTTTATGTAAATACAGAATAGGATTTTGAATCTATGTAGGAATAATCTAGCCGGTTATACATAGAGATTAGCTTGTGGAGTATTTTGATGGAGGCAAAGTGTAGTATAATATTATTTGTAGGATATTATCTGTGTCTGAGTAATTTAGTGACACGAACAATAAGAATGAAGGATGTAAATTAAATAACGTAGCGTAATCTAGAAAATCCTGAAATCCACAAAGAGGATTAGTGCGGTGAACCTGGTTGGACAGTGCAGGCAGAGAGTAGTAGATTATTATTGTGATAGGTGAGACTGGTGACTGGAGAGTTGTGTGATGATGATAGCTTAGTAAAAGCGGTAGCTCTCCATACGACTTATTGTTAGCATGGAAGAGAATACTAATATATAAAAGGAAAAGATCATGCTCACGCCTTATGATTCTTGCCAAGGAGGCAAGAGAAGGAACGTGAAAAAGAAGTCAAGTTAAAAGGTTTGCTTTTGCTATGACTTGGTTCGAGTATCACATCAACTCACTCAGTCAGTCAGCTCTTCTCAGACAACGGGATTCAAGCGAACAGGTCAATGTCTTTCGTCTTCTGACTCAGGCATACTACTAAACTAAAACTAACTCGTAGAATTTCCAACCAAGGCAAGGCAGGCAAAGAAGTGTGTAAGTAAAGTACATAGTAAGTAGTAGTCTAATGGAATGAGTGACTACAGGATGCCTGCCTTCTCTATCATCAGCAGCCGAGAGCTAGCTACACTCATATCTCCTCTCCCTGCAATCCCAATCCAGAGAATAATACAATCTTCCGCCCAATACAGAATTCTTCCAGGCAACTAAAAAATACTCTGGCTAGAAACCATACAAAGACACACCACTTACATTTTTACTGTTTTATAGCGCCTGTACTTTGCTTTAGTCGAAATTAAACCGTCTCTTCGTCATCCTATAGCCAGCACGTTATCACTGGATGCAGCCCATGCACTTTGCGTGCCTAACTGGAGCCTTCATGACACATTGGACTTTTCCCTACATCAAACTTGCGTTTTATATCAAGAAATATATTTCATGCAACGACCTGCTATATCATTACTTAACAATATTTCCCATCCTAATTAAATTTATTAAGAAATCATGTAAATATTCAAAAAATTAAGTGTAGATAAAAATATTTATATAATTTTACTTTGAAATTACAATCCTAAAATGTAAGTACATTTTACGCAGGAGGCTTTAATTCTAAGGGTAAATTAAAACTAAACTTATTATAAGGATACTTATTACACCCCGACTCGCTAGGGTAAGCACATTGTTGAAGCAATGAATGAAATTCCTTCTGTAAAATAAATTAGGGGATTTTTACTGACAAGTTGAAGTTGAATTGAAACAAAAGAAGATAGAATGCCTAAAAATGTGTATAGTGATTCGATTAAGAGGAGGAGATGTAAAATTTAATGTCTGAAAAGGCAGTGGCATTAAGTTTAAAGAAAAGAAGCGAACTGTAAATATGAAGGTGCGTTAAATCCTAATTCCTGCATTAAGGTCGAAGATGCGAATCTGATATCTTTTAGCCAGTACATATCATTACAATGATAAAATCGGGACGATATAAACTCTTCAGATGGCTGATCCGATAAGATTGATATGTTCGTTTTAGATAGTATTTTGTAATGCATGGTATTAGCAAAGAGCGTATCATTGCGATAGTCTTCTTCTCTTCAGTTCCTTTAGTTTAATATTCAGTGTTCGTTCATCAATGGCTATAATAAGTATGATCTCAGTATACTTACAGCATGTGTCTATATAGTACAGGTAGTTACTTTTATGTAAAGAGAGCAAACAGGTATAGTTAGAAAAGGATAAGCGAGTTGAACAGTTAGATATTACAAATGCAGTTTGGTAGTTAGTTAGCAAAGGGTAACCGAGATGTACATCATGAATCTATATGTAAAAACATAATTCTTAGCACGGATGTTAAGACTACGCTTTGAAATAGATTTAATATAAAGTTTAAAGTTTGTAAGTTTCGTATGTATAAAGTTGGACTGTCAAAAGAAACTTGTACGGAAAATAAAGAGAAATGTAATGGATAAAAGATTGTTATTCAAGAACTAGGTTGAGAATTATTGGAAATGGTAGTGAGCAAAGGGCATCGATCGCCTGCTACGACTTCCATCAGCTGGAATGGAATTGAATTGACATGTACGCAGCATTGAAACAAATTGAGACTGAGAAACTCTAAAAGAGTTGACTCTATAGTATTATTGCGATGTTATATAGGAGGACACAGTCAGAAAACACGCTTTCCTTCCAATTCTCAGTAGTAAATCCTTGGGAGAGATGTGATCATTGGAAAAGAAGCCTAAGATAATAATTGAGGAAAGTCTAAGTATGATATCAAGTTGTTAATCATTTGAAGCGATATGCATGCCTTGCTGAATATTAAAGGTATCCTTTTGTTCTGTAGTTGACAGGGAGGAAACTTGCAAACTAGAAAATGGAAAAGTACAAGAGAAACTTAGTCCGCCCGCTTCTTGTGATATAGAAGAAGGAGCAGGAGGAACTACTGTAAAAGATTCAGTCCCTGTCGTTGCCGCACTTCTGTTCCATTTCTGGAAAATTCCGTGCTGAATTTCATTCTGGAATGCACAACAGAAGAACGGAGAGTCGAATTGCATAGGCAGAACCGACCGAGTAGTAGCAGTAGCTAGCGACTAGCTCTTTACTTGACTTTGACTCCAGCAGGCTCAGTTTCAGATTATGAAAAGTGAAGAGCTAGCTACTTGGCCATGTAAGAGTTCCTCTCTCTCTCTCTCTCCCTGTCTCTAACTTAAATAAGCAGTGAACAAACTGCTTTGAGTAAGAATGTCTAATCAAATCATGAGATGAAGTTCAAAGTTGGAAAGATTCATATCTACTCCCATTTCGTTTACACAATCACACATCGAGTCGGGTTGCAGCTACGTTGGAGGTGGGTACGTGTGTATAGGAGCTCTGCCTATTTT
>JABASI010000920.1:0-30312 GCA_019776505.1 Tomocerus nigrus
GACACTCTGTCACACTTTGTCTTTTCACTAATGTCATGTAATTGCGCTCATACTACTTTAGCATACAGAATTTATCATAGCTACTATCACAGTCAGTTATATTAAGTACAATCATCTGGTTTCAAAAACTGTACTACAAAAAGTCTCATCTCAGCATTTGTAATTTCTATACTGAAAATTAATCATTTCTCATCTTTAAATAGGGGAATGCCTTATTTTTCATTTTACAAATTAATTAGAAATATGACCTCATTGATAATGAGTAGATAAATACCAAACAAATAGACGAATATTTATTCCTGATGTAATAAAATAAGTACCTACAAAAATGTCGCACAAGATGAAGACAAATCTAGGGTTGGACGAAATGATGGTAGCGCAGAGAGAGATGTAAACAAGGATCCATCCACAATCCTTGTGATTAGTTTGTACACAAAATTTTCCATATTGGTGGAGAGAGAAACAGACGGTAGTATTTATAAGAGGAGAGAGATTGTGTGTAATAGGATACCCCATACGGGTAAGTCATGGAGAGTTGTTGCAATAGTAAAAATACAAGTGATTGTGAGTTTAGTTTGGTCCTCAAGTTGAGTTCTCTTAGTTCAGAGTTGAATTCAACCCTCGCTCGTTTGACTCGTTCCCTAGCTTTCGTGTGGATTACATTAGGAGAGAGGAAGAGTGAAGCCACGTTCGGAGAGAACTATTGATGTCGAGCTCCTGCTGGGTTACAGACCTTCCGACCGCCAAAAGGACACAAATCATCCACAAAAGTGCCTGACTGTCAGCCCCATAAAGCCTATCTGTTGTAATACGACCTTTTTGCACTGCACACCACTACTGGGTTAAAACCCGCAAATTTAGTCAACAGTTCGACTCCTTATCTCTGCTTATTTATTTGATACCCCTTCTTCCCTTCACTTGACTTCTCACTGAATCAAATGAAACCAAATCACCCTATCTCCATTCTTCACTCCAACAAAATTCAGGGAAATTGAATGCAAATCCCTGCCTGTCATCCTCCACCCTATTCTCTTCAGACTCTCCATCTCCTCTATTATCTTCTACTAATGTCCTCCACTTACAATTGTCCTCGTGCTAATTTGCATTCGAATTTCTATTATGATTATTACGATCGTTAAATAAAAACTCTTGGAAAAAATGTTAGCATCGAAAATTAAACTGACTGAGGCTGAGAAGAATATCCGCACGCTTCCCATGTACATTCAAAATGCACAGACTAAAATAGGTACCCATTATTGTTTCCTCATCTATATACGCTTACATATTATATGGATGGTACTTTAACTACAAATAATGTACAAGACAAGATAACAATAAAATGAATATGGGAGACAGCCAGACTAGACTACTCGCAAAAAAAACTTCACCAACAGAGGAAAACGATAGATACTTATGACTCTGACAACCGAGACATACGTGCCAATTTTCGCTTGTCTTTGACTAAACCTGCATGACTACGAGAAGAGGAGACAAGTCCTCATAAAAATATTCTAATATGCTTGCACACAAAATATTATGCTCACGAAATATAAATACACTGGGAAAAGTGACAATAAGTACCGAACAATCGTAAAATATGTTACCAGACTGTAACTTTGTTTTATGTACTCATATTCACTGAATAACTTCGCGTGAAATATTGTTAAGCACTTAGTGATTCAATCAAATAATTTCAAAATTTGATACCTGTATTGTTCAACAATGGCAATAAAAACGTGGGTCCAATTCTAAGCCACAGGTATCAAATAGATGCACTTATTTAATAATTTCTTAATGCTCCGATGAGCAGACAAAGTCATTTGTATCACAGGTGAACATTCTTTTTCTGTCGACTTGAATTACAAACATTTTATATTCAGCTGATGAGATATGATAGCATTATGGATAGTCGGAGCGACAAGAGTATCGAATTTTGGGCCAGTTCCACTCTCAAATCTTCTGTATCTATATCTGGGAAATGTGATATTTTATTTCAAGTAAAGCAAACAGGAGCTGAATAGAATGCGATGAGTGACCGTGTCGATTTTTATCTCCTGTCCTGTGTCCTGTCCTGTCCGCCTGTATCGATAAACTCGTTAAACTACATTTCCTACATAAAATGACAAATTTTACCTGTGAGAAAATAGTACTATCCTAACTGCAGCTCTACACGAACAAAGTCTTCAATCCTTATCAAGTAAAAATATCGACACGTTTGTTATTAAATTCGAAAAATTAGGAATTGAGCTCATCCAAGTAATTTTTTGTAATACTACCTAATTGCAGTAAGCATTAATAAGTAATTTATATCGTTTGTGTATTATAATGCAGGTATATGTTTAGCATTAAGATACTCGAATTGATAATCAGTTTATAATTACTGCAGTAATACAGGATCTCAGTTGGTTATTATAAGAATGTAAAAACCTAGTGTAGGTAACCTTCTAATACTAATGCTATTAAGTGAATAGAGAGCGAGAAGTAAGTTTTGTGTAAAAGTTTATAATGTGAATACCTTGGCAAGTTAACTAATTTGTAGAGGTATTTAGATATTATGTAGGTACTTATTGTTTAGGTTTAGCTGGTTAGCTCCTTTTCTGAACAGAAGAATCAGGCAGACAATAGAAGAGAAGAAAAGAGGAGACGCATAACATCACATCACGCAAATCAATTATGATCTTGGTGCATAAGTGACCTTGTACTAATCCCATTCCCATTCTTTGACTCTTTACTACCCCTTTCTTCTCCAGCTCGCATAGCATAGCAAACAAGAGTCCAACCAAACATGTTTCCAACCCATTTTACCACCTAAAATAAAATCCAAACTTCATCCATGCAATGTATGTGTATAGTGTCTGTGTGTAGTTTGTACTATACTCTTCATTATACGCAGCTTATAATATTATAAGGATATAGGTACTGGCATTAATATTCTAGTGTAGCACAATAAGTTTAATATTAATATTAGATTCAATTCCCCTTCCCTGCATCTATACCTTGAACTTGAGTGTTTAATGCTTATGATGCTTAATGTTCTACATACATAATAGAACATTACCACGTCTAAGATGTATGTATCTTCTGGAACTAATCATATCAGTTTTATTTAATTCAAGACAGGTAAGATGATCAAGTGGATAAAGAATAAAAATTCAAGTCCTCTGATTATTACAGCCTCCACTAATAGTATTCTCATATATTAAATGAACGAGATGCTGTGTAATAATGTAATTGGCTCACCCATCTAATACTATCACATTCTACATGTAGCTAAACCAGATATATATGTACATTACATGAAGTTGATACATGGAGGCTATATCCCTAGCTTAATTAGCCAAAATCAAGCAAGTCTAACTATGTACAAGTATATGTCTATATAATATACTCACTATGATATATTATGTTATACACATAGTCTCCTATTTAGGATACAACTATTAGTAATATGCGATCAAATCAATCTGGAATCCAGCCTTTACCTTGCTTGCGTTACCTTACCTTGCTGGATTGCATTTGTTACCAATTACATCATTACATTTTCTCTATTTTACTCGTACACATGTTTCGATCCATAAGAAGAGATGAGAGAGCTAGCCAAACGATGAGCAACTGAATCTTGATAAGACTATCTCTATCTCTTCCATGTACCAAAATTCTCAACTTGTGCACTTGTACTAAACTTGATCAGATTCATATAGAGGCATCCATGAACAACATTCAAAAAGTCATCTTGTCTTGTCGTCACAATAATTTATTGCTCCTGCACGTCACGCGTAAATCTCGTCAGGAATACGAATGTCCAATTACTGACCCTCCAATTCAACTTTTCAATCACAATAATTATTTCAAAATTACAAGAATTTTGCATTCAAAATTAACGGTTTTAGCTGCTGATAACAGCAGGGTGTATGTTGCGCATTGTCTTATTAATTTGCATGCCTCCAAGCATTATCCCTATTTTGCCGATGAGATAAAACAACTCAAGAGGGAAAACGACTCTGTACTAACTTAGCTTATTATATATAATGTGTTTAATGATGTAATAATAATGAAAATTTGAGGATTTTTATTTTATAACTACTTTCTTGGATTATTTGCCTAACATATCCTTCAGATCTCCCTGCAACATTTTTACTCTCATTCCAATTTTAGCAGTACCTATCTGTAAAAATAATCCAGTTATTGCGGAACGTTTTCAAGAATTCATAACTCTCATAATTTACTAATGTGTCTTTTCTTTTAAGTTTCCTCCGATTTGCTAATATGAGCAACCTTAGCTATAGATTGCTAACAAATTATGTTATTTTCCGCTTTTGTTCACACACTAAGGTTTTTGTGCATGTGCATATGCATCTCAACTGACGGAACTTAAAGTGAACCTTTTCCTTTCTGCTCACACGCAGCATTCATGAACCTATTGTAATAGTGATCTAGACTATTCTGTTGATATTTCGTGTAATATGATAGTTCAACTTTAGTTCAACTTTGGTATAATAATATATACACTTACATACTTATATATATACTTATATATACATCTATACAATATATATACTTATATATACATCACAACAATATATATGCAGTTTTGCCTTTTTTTATTACACTTATGCTTCACTCTATTATTGTAATACTTACAGCCTTATATAAATTTTATATACGTAACGTAAAGGAACATGTGCATATGCATCTCAACTGACGGAACTTAAAGTGAACCTTTTCCTTTCTGCTCACACGCAGCATTCATGAACCTATATTGTAATAGTGATCTAGACTATTCTGTTGATATTTCGTGTAATATGATATAAACAAACCCATTAGTTCAACTTTGGTATAATAATATACAATATATATGCAGTTTTGCCTTTTTTTATTACACTTATGCTTCCCTCTATTATTGTAATACTTACGTACAGCCTTATATAAATTTTATATACGTAACGTAAAGGAAAATATGTTACGAATTACGAATACGGACATACTTATTTTATGATGAAAAGAACCCCAGATAATGATATTCTTCACTCTTAAACAAAATTTCATTCACGGTATTACTCACATTCTTGACCACACCTCATCATGTTTTACATTTGTTTTAAATATAATTTAACTACCTACATTAAAACACAAGATGTAAATATTTATAACACTATATATCGACTGAGTGGATACGGTCCACATTATGAATGTACCTACTAGATATGTATTATCCGATACATGTGCAAATCAAACTACCTATCACAGTAAACTTATTTATTTTAAAATAGAATTCAGTGAGAATATTCAGGGCAAACTACCTCTAAAGTTTGAAGATACATAATATAAAGGTTAAAATGGACGGCTTGGCTGATGTAAATGTGCAATGCATAGGATTACCCCCACCCTAATGTACCTACACGAACAAATCATAACTCATCGATTCGACTTGCACTGCGCCGCATAAAGTTAGTTGGAATAGAACAAACTCTCAACAAAATATACCTGCCATGTTTTAATAGCCATTGTCTCCTTAGCCCTATATAGTTTGCTTGGAATACTGCATCCCATTAACATGCCATGCGAGAAGAACTTTAAAGGTGTCCGACAATACTTCCTATATACCCACGTTGTACCTAGTACAAAGATACACAATTCATTTTTGAACTGAATTGAAAGTGAAATCATTTTATCGGGATAAACAACAATTTCCTAGACATGGATGGAGGTAAGTATATTAATAAAAGAGCGAACCCTAGAACTCGAACGTCCATGATGTTAAACTTATAATTCATTCCCATCTGATGTGCATGTGGTAGACATTAGATAAGTTTGGTTAGGTACTCCTACGATGAATTTTGCTTATTAAAGGTGCATGTTCCCATGCCCCATGCACATTTCATTTCTGCACACGTAGTGTGTAACTACTTAAATATTTCGTGGAAATGAGTAATGTGCTACATATTAAAGTAAAATTACATCTCAGTATGGAATCTTATTATAGGATGATTACTGTGCAACACAACCGAATGCTCATAATAGGATATTTAGCATAGGTACACTCTGATAATTGTCATGTTGTTGTAACAGCACAAATGGAATAAGATATTGTAGTCATTACGGTCTATAAGTGTAGATTTACATTTAGGAAATCCTTAGATGTTATCCAATATTGAATTGTTTATACGCGACATTAGGTCTTTGACAAGCCCAGGTAGAGCTAACGATATGAGACAGCTATTTAAGTAAATAGGTTTAGGCAAATGATAACCGCAACGGATAGCGTAAGGAGATTTCAGACGTGTAATATCCTTTAGCTGCCTAGTTGACCGAAATGTGGTCGGTATCCCCGTCTGGCTTATATAGTGTGCCTTTGATAACTCATCGTCAGCTTGTCTCTTCTTGAAGGAAAGGTCATTTATTATTTAGGATTTTCTACGCGTTACTAGATTAGAATAATGCCTGCAGTGTATATTTAAGTGCTGGCTATACCACTGTGAGTATATAAATCGAATTTGAGTAAGATTTTACAGATCTCACGGTAATCCATTAATAAGAACAAGGAATAAGAGCCTTGTAGGTTATTCTATTCATAAGCCATATAGGGAACCCGTGCTAACCATAACTCAACTAATAATCGTAATGTAAGAAGAGAAGGGAATGTTCCATTTCCTATGAAAGGACAGCAAAGAAAGTGAAATTTGATGCCCATATATTCGGAAATATTTTTCTTTCTTTCCGTTTGTATTGCTAAACTCAACTGGGTATTGTCCTTAGTCTTCTATGCTCTAAAGGAGAGTAAAATCATAGATTTCCTTCCTTTCCTAAGATCTATTTTAACATTTTTTCCTCCTTTTCACGCTTGGTATACATAACAAGACTTTAGATTTTCCATATGAATAGCTCTTAGAGAAATATTGCTACTCAAGCAAGCAGGATCCTGTTGAAGATTTAAATACTTTAAGTCGCACTCGAATTTCAACACTTCATTTATCTAAGACTTAAGTCTGGAAGAAAACTACTTGTCACATTATGGTACACTGTTGACATTTATGGATGCCATTGAGTAAAGCTAGTCATAGAGAAAAGTAACACTGAGAAAATATTATTCAGTGATAATAATAAAAGGAGGCTAAAATATGAAATTAGATTTTTTTCGTACAATTACAGTGAGATAATCTTAAAAATGCTTTTCTTAAGAAATCCTTGCACGGTTCTGTGAGTCTCTGAGGATTTCAGCTCATAAAAATACAATAAAGATCTAGTATTTCTTGAAAACAGGAAAGAGGAAAATAGTAGTAGGATAAAATTGTGAGGAGAATTAAAGAGATTAAAGATTTCAAGGAACACTACTGTGTCTAAGGAGTACAAATATCGTGTTTCTAAAGTGGAGATAAAAATTAGTTGGTGTATCTCTGTCTGTGTATATTCTTGGTAGTAGAAAATAATATTGCATGTGTGACTGGAAGAACTTTTATTTCTACTCCTAGATAATTGTTAGTGAGTCAGATGTAGAATTGTCTAGTCTTAAACTTTTATCTTTCCTCTGCTGGTTGCCATTCTTTGGCTTTTGCTCTTGTTAGTAATGGTAGGGGTACCTATTTTAGTTTTGTTTGAAGGCAGAAAGAAGTACAGAGAGGATGATAGGAACAGACGGGAGAAGAGAGAGAGATAGGCGACTAGACCAAGACCTGCCACGACCGTCTGCAAAGTGAGAAGAGAACCTGCTTCACTTCCTTTTGCTGAAACAACCAACTGCCTTTGTGAGGTAATAAACTGATTATCTGTATGATTGAATTGAAATTCCTTGAAAGGGAGCAACAGCATATGCACACAGGTAAGTATTAATAATAAAAAGAACTGTAGAGAAGTTAAGTTAATATAAATGATATCAAGACAGTTGTTTTTTCAGTTTCCTATTGTTGGAAATGAGTGAGTTGACTTGTCAAGCCACAGACACACTTAAGGAAAGATAAATCATATCTGTTATTGGATTGGCGCAACTCTTGATAATGTGCTAATGAGAATGTAGCCAATCTTACTCACATTATCTTTAATAAATATGAGAAATAATGTGAATCAGCATATCGCTAGCGAGAATCCCATTGAGAAATATTTGTCGTCCATTCACAGACAATAAACTCGTTACTCGTGCAGAACCCAAGGAAAGTTAACCAAACCACACACCAACCATAGTTCTTCTTCCCATTACTAGAGACAAGAAGAACAGACATCATAACGAACATGTACTATTACATTAGACAAAGTGTACAAAGTCATTGTCGATCCGACTAAAGGTTACATATCCACTCTAACAATCAGTTTACTACGACTACTTAGTTGAATCGACTCTAATTCTAACTAACCAGAATGTATCCCGCAATTTAAAAAGAATATAATATGTAAACGAGTCTCGTTTCTTGCATTATTATAATAATTTTCTTATAAATTTTGCATTACTCTATGTATTTTACTCACATATTCATTTGCCTTGTCGGGAAATACATAAAGTACATTGTTGCATGATCTGTTTTGAGCCAAGAGATGAAAATTGAAGTGGCAGAGTTAGTTAAGACTCTGCTAAACTAGAGAAAAGGTCAAGTTTTAGATCTAGTCTACCTTTATTACACAGTGAAACTAGATAGATAATTTAGACATGCTACTTATCACATGAATTAACCTAAAGGGTCTTTCTGTCTCATTCCCCACAATTGAAAGTAGGAAGGAAAAGAAAAGTATGGAACAGACTTGAATGCTTACGATCACTAACTAACCTAACTAACTACCCTTGTATACACATTACATATATTATTACAAACTATTTAGTTACAAGATGACTACAATCGTATTTTACAGAGCATTAGCTACCTACATTTATTTTCATTTCGATTCTTTTCCCTTTGCACAGCCAAACAGAAGCTACGGACCGACATACATAAATGTGTCTAATTTCCGTTTGTTTCCCCACATGTCCTAACTCTCTTGGATTCTATTCGACTCTCTCGACGAGAAGAGTAGTAGAGCAGTAGGGAAAGAAACGGATGAATTGTTTAGGCAGGTACGTAAGTACCTTCCTATATATTATAAGAAATGTCCTAATGGCTCACATATCTATAGTCTGACTGAATGGATAACTTACGACAACGAAATGATACAAAAGCCAAACAACCCGAGTGTAACTTAACTTGGCCATTAATGATCAGCTCGTTGAATTTGTTCGGCTAGACGATCTTGACCAAAAGAGTCAGGGAGGAAAAGCTACGCAAACCTACCTTTGAGTCACACACAATCAGGCAATTATTAGGAAACCCTTCGGATGCAATCCTCACGTTTTCTTATTACAAATTTCTATACAATAAATACAATGTGCACTGCTAATAGACAAATATTATCTCTACCTTTACATACCACTCTAATGTGTACCGAATTTATCTATAATTTCCTTTAACCTATGGTCAAAGCCTCTAGAATACAAATGAGAGTATCTTAAAGATATTTACGGTTATGTTAGAAAAACACTATACAGACACAATGTGCTATTATTCCATCTATTACATATTGGATATAAATATACTATGCATATAATTTTACAAACCTATCGGTATATTCATGATCATAAGCATCAAAACAACAAATTGTGTGATATGTACTGTTGCTGCTGGAGGTAAAAAGATAATATTGCACTACGAGCTAAAAAATAATATAGGTACGATTATAATGTACCCTTCATGCTACTTATTATGCTATATCTATAATACATAACAGACATTATATTGAATTACATCAGTATGCAGGCAAAGAAACGATGAGCAGGTGAACCCAAAAAGTTAGAAGAGACAAGACAAGGTAAAAACGAAGCAATCCATGCCACGTCCAAAATGGCTCAACAACATTTCAAAATACTCACACTCTTGACAGCAATCATCACAGGAAAATGTTTTCCTTCGCTCACAGTCTGTATACGGAATATACAGAGACTGTTCTAAGGCACAAGGGAAGAATAATCACTTCCACTTGTAATACTAGTAAACAAAACGGAGACTAGGGAGATACAAATACAGTTTCATATCATTAAACGTTTTCTTAAGTAGCCAGGCTAAAAAGATAATGCACATAAAACTCTAACGTACCTCTCGCTCTCCATAAAATGTAAGCAAACTTTTTCTGGGTTTCGTTTCGTTCGTTTGACGTGATT
Source organism: Tomocerus nigrus (assembly GCA_019776505.1). Taxonomy (NCBI): domain Eukaryota; kingdom Metazoa; phylum Arthropoda; class Collembola; order Entomobryomorpha; family Tomoceridae; genus Tomocerus; species Tomocerus nigrus. Next base: position 10,175 of record JABASI010000920.1, read on the forward strand.
TCATATTATTACGTGAGTGAACCTAACCTAGCTAACACCAAATGCAGGCCAGACAAAAAGAATCAGTTACTTTCCAATAATTTGACTTCCGAGAATTATTTTTTGTTTGCTCTTTTAGAGAAAGGCATTTTCTGTGAGTTGACCCTGCTGATCATTTGCTGTGGGTCCAGTCTAATTTCTAATATTTCTAGTTTGTGATTTTGAGAAGGGGATAGGATTTTACTCGTTTCGTTTCATTCGGTTATTAGTCTCGTAGACATTACTACAGATATAATGTGTTGTGGAAGTTGTTGAGCTGTTGAAGCCCAGGTCACATCACAACAACACATACTATATGACATGACATGACATGCTTGACTTTGACAGGTTTACCAGCATAATACAATAGCACTATATATGCAGTATATTATGGAGCGTCAATATAAGTAACAATTATACTGCATATAATTATTACACTATAACAGAGGAAAACTTTGTAAAATTGCTCCCAATAACTGAAAGGTATACTGTAGGAGTATAAAAGTTAACTGAATTACTATAAGCCATCCTACGTACAAAAGGTAGCTTTAATTCTTTACAATGGAAATAATTAGATTCTCTGCCTCATTTATTTTTTTCTGACTCATTGTCAGCCACGTCAAATTAATCTACCTATTCTGAATATGCATAGTACACAGTACACATGTACCCTTTTTTCTATCCAAATATTTCTGCAATCTGCATAAGTGTAAATGTGTTTTAATAAGATGACATAATAAATATTATAGCAATTAATTGTGGCTTGTACCTCAACTCTAAATTGTATCTATACATGCTTACATCATAAACTTTTTGTCTGGATTTTTTAATTAATCAGCCCAACACTTTATAGATGTAAGTGAGTAAGTAACCTTCTGCATAATATCAAAACTACTAGTATCTCCTTGCTACTCTAGCTATCTATCCATATGTTATTTTCGCGCATAAAAACTAGATTCGTCAAAATAAAAAAGGCAATTCTTGTTTATTATGTAGGTACGCTTGATTTGATAGCTGAATGAATTTATATAAAGCTAACTGACAATAAGTACGTTGTATAAATTACATTGAAAATACAAATGCAGACGCACCTTGCTCTATACGCTACTGCCTGTAATAAATATTGTGAGATTTTCATTTTCTATGCATTAACATTGTACCTGTAGACATGAACTGATTTTATACTTAATATCATATGCATGAATACGTAGAAAAGATCTCGGTTTAGTTACAGATAAGCTTTAGGATGAATTTTATGATAAAAGCAAGGTGTCAATCTGTCTCTGCTTGTATCCTACACATTATAGTTTATAATGGAAGTTAGTTAGGAAAATATTTCTGTTTTATATGAATGTGTTGAGTGAAGTTTAGAGAATTCATCCGTAGATACAGATAATGTTAAAAGTCTGAAGAGAATCCGATACTGTCCTTTTTGGTTTTCTTTTGGTTATGCCCACATTGAAGATTTCCTTATTGTTAGCTAATAGTATTTCTACGTTGCATGTGCTTTCATCGGCTATTGAAAAGGCTTCGCTCAAAATAGGCGGCAGAACATCAAAGGGTTTAGTGGGTTGAAGAGGGGCATTAGTTGGGCTTCGTTCGGCTATCACCGAATTAATTCCTTGCTACCTGTCTAAATATCCATTTATGCATGGATACTTGTCGATTTGTCTTGTAGAAGTGAGTGCATTCATACAGAACATACATTAATGGCCCAAGTCCAACCAACGCAACCAGCCATTCAGAGACATTCAGACGATATATATTCAGTCGATCACCTACTCTCCTTTAACTACTTAGCTATGTATACTAATATACTAAAACTATGTTTGTATACGACAGAGTTATTTAGCTATGCATTATAATTCTTAATGCACTGTAGGTAGTATATTCTGTATGCATTCTGTCTCCTAGTTGCCTAATATTATTACTATTCATGTTTGACTATTGTAAAGCCTTTTGCTTGGCAGACAGTTTTGTTTTCTCTGTATTGCTTTTCTGTTTCTTTCGTAAAGTGTCTCTGCTCAGTCTGTCTACACAGTAGGGACTACTTACTAGTAGTGGCTGGATTATGTATAAATATTATTTATATGAAGCATATAGAATGCGAATTGTCATTTTGATTTGTAGTCTCACATCAGAGAGAGAGATACCATTCAAGTGCAAGCCTGCTACTTGTATTTCACAACAGGCACACACACACACAAGTTCTATTGACTAATAATTTAAGTGATGTGAGCTATCCAGTCCAGGAGACGAGACGAGAAGGAGACCAGGGGCTATGGCAAACTTAGGCTTTAGTCTCATCTATTATGCATGGAAAAAATTGTTGAAACGAACATTGTGGTTCCATTGGGATTCAAATATGCATATCTACACTAAACATTATTACATAACATTACTATCGCATACTATACATACATACATACATATAAATACATTTAGACACTACCCATGTCCACCCTTATGCTACATTCGTTTACATTTCGGTTGCTTCATCATTTTATGTTTTGTACAGATAGCAAACACAGACACACACCATGAAGTTTTACTATATAAAATATTTGTGAAACATCTACTGATGTCATGATAATATGTTAAAATGAGAATTTATCCAACAAATACATAAGCCACTTGTCTTATGCACACGGAATATGAAAAAAATGTAGCTATAAGACATGTTTGCTATAATAATAGCATATCTATGAGGTGTATCTTTACTCTAGTGGAATAATGCAATAGAATATAATTCAGCTATAGCTACATGTACATAAAACTACATCACATGAATATTTCTGTCTGCTAAACTCCACTGCACGCTTCATGAGCACAACTAAAGTAAAATATTATTTGCTGGGAAAAAGTTAGCTGAGTTGTGCTCTTTTATTGTATAGTATGTTGATATGAAGGACAAGGTAGCCAGTCCAAGTGTAAACCAAGTTGCTTTAGCTTTGCTTGCTTTGCTGGCAGGCTAACTTGGCTTATGCTTGTTTTGCTGGTTCTTAATTTCTTGCCTTCTACCCGTCTTGGCTGTGGATAAGGCCACAATTTACCTATAAACATATCCGTAGTACGTAGCTACATAATATTCTATCTGCTGTAGGTAACTAATATAATCTAGTCTACATTCTGTCTGAATATACAAACTGAACTCACTACTCCAGCAAAGTCGACTACATAAATATTTCTACGATATTCTTGTTATATTAAAAAAACATAAGATAGACAGGGCAAGCAAGCCATGCTGTTTTAAAACAGCACATCCGACAAAATCAAATAGTTAGCTAGAACTTCTCTGTCAGTTTCGAAGGTAAATATATTGAAATGCGTTTCTAATGTACAGAAAATAATTATCTAGTATTGTATCAGTAAAATCTACATAATGATATTAGGTGCAATGGATGTAATAACTACAATTGTAAGAAAGCAACTAACTCTTTGTATGGATAGCTATAGGACAAAGACAGTTAAATCATTAATAGAATGAAACCATCTAATTGTCTACTATCAGTACAATAATAATTCATTTTATGTGACATGAATAAAGAATTCCTATACGCTTCACATTACACTCCTCATTACATGATTGTGAAGATTATTCGTGCAGGTAGATGTAACACAGTCGAGTAAGTGAATTTATGTGTTATACGCACAGAGACATATAATACAACTGCTATATACATACCTACTCCTAAATAGAAAATATACATGCATTAGCACGAATATTATACTTAGTTACATTGTACACACAGAGCAGTTTCGTATTTTGCCATTTATTAGACTGGACATTGTCGGGGTTCTTAGAAATGTGATATGAAGCCAAGTTAACAATAAGGTTATTTAAGCTGATGTGAGTGAACAGGGCGGACCCATCAGTCAGTCTCAGTTCTGAATATTTACTTTGTTTTATTCATAATCTATTCTGTGCCTCTCTCATGCACACTAAACTCTAAAGTTGTTTATATTTATGCGTGTGGATACGTTTGTTTGTAGGCAGGCAGAACTAGACTCTTACTGTCTAAATCCATCCACTTATATCAATATAAATTTCTAATTAGACTAGCGGAGCTACCTCCATGCCTCCCTCTTTCCCTACAATCAAGTCATATTCATCACAATATCTATAATGACCAACTCTTTGGTGTGATACATCTAATAGGCAATAATTTAATTTTATGTACACATGCATAATAACTATACTTTAAACCACACTAAACTCACTTTAAATTATAAGCAAACCCTTTCTTAGCGAACCATTAGTTTCTGTCAGAGCAACTTACATTATTTTCAATCATTCAATACCTTCAACAAAGCTACTGCCTTACTTATCACTACAAAATTATAATGAATCACCCAACCATTTAATTTACTAATATCTCTCCTTCCACACACCTGATAACTAATAGTAGTTAATAGATAAAATACTGCATTTTACATTAGATACAGATTAGTAAAAACTTTTTGAGAAGTTAAAAAATATTGAAAGTAATCAGTACGCGTTTCATAATTGAAAATATTTGTAGGGTTTCCCTTTTCGATACTAAAAGGAGTAGGAACTATTGATTTCTGCTGGAGGAACGTGAAAGGCTTCTCTTTTTTAGTTGCCTGTCTAAGTTGGTTGACTTATTGGCTGCAGTTGGAAGAAGAAGCCTATGAACATTCAGCCCCAGGGAATTATCTCTTATAGTATCTGTCACTGGATGCGCCCATACCTTTTTTATTGTGCGCATATATATTTATATTTTACGGTTGGTGTAGTATATTATAGTGTCTCCTTTTTTATATACTAATGTTATGTCGAATACTTAGTGTGAGTATGTGGGAATGTCTGAGTTATTACGAGTCTTATTTAAATATTAGTAATCTAGTGCAGTAAAAAATTCTAGGTACTATGTAAATGATTGTAGTAGAAACTAATAATGTAAAGCTAATAGCGAGCCTGAGTTGGCTGGCAGGACTAACGTTGGGAAAAGCATGCTTACCAAAATTTCTTTGTCGTTTGGAGCAGACCATAGTTTGTTTCCTTTATTGGAAATGAAACCCAGACCGCTTTCAGAGTGTGACACATCACTCGACTCACCCACCTGCATGTCAAACATCAGAGGTAGATTCAGCCATCATATTGCATTGTAGCATTACAGTACGTACACAATACGCATACATTTGCACTCGCACTCCTTATTATATCTAACTTACGTTGATATTTACAACAGAATTACATTTTTTAACAATCCTTCTCATTTTTTAACGACAAATAGAAATATGCGTGCATAATCTCTTTTCATTTACTAGCAACATAGGTGCATAGTGATGGTTCAAAAGTACCTATATGCATATGTACATTATAACAATGTTACATGTGCACCGGTATACACCTTTGTGCATTTTGCCTGTCTGTATAGCGGAATCTTTAAGAAGAATGAATTTCCGTTGTGACTTCTGTACCTTTGAAAACGTGATCTCATTTTTTCGTGAAATATTAAATTTTTCTATTATTCCACATTAGGCAGCTGCTCTCTATTTGAAATTGAAGTTGAATGTTAAAGACCAAGGCAGGGCATGACACGCCATGGTAAATAGAGAAAAATTTCTGCTCATTCTTTTTTCATAACCAATGAAAATCCTACTGGTAAGAAAATTTAAATTAGTCTTGTGTACAACACAATAGCATTTATTTTTTAGGTACCTACATATACCTGTAACATATGATAGGTATATGTCCGTAGATATAGTTAAGTCACAGCTAAGTAAAAGAGAATTAAAAGTTAGTTTAATGGTTTAGAGGACTGGATGAACTGAATAGACACTTGGATGAGATTTTTTAATTTGATTCCCCTGCTGGTAGTGCCGAGAGGCTGTCAAAAAGGAATCTAAATCCAATCCATGTACTACATATCATATGCATGTTGAAAACAATATTTCTCTGTTCTACCTTTCTGAATATGTTTCTATTCCATAGCTAAAAACAACAGGAGAACTAGATGAGGAGAAAAAGAACGAAGTGTACTACGAGGCTGTCCTGTCCTAGGTTAGGATTGTGATAGAACCTTATGTAATTCTCAATTGTTTTCTGTTACTATATATCTAGGACAAGTACTTCCCGCTGGAATTGACTGTGAACAAGAGAATTAAATATTAGAAAGAACCCCTCGACCTATGTATGAGCATATGAATCCGAAACTCAATTAAAATTTTACATTGAATTGAATAAATATGGAAATGGAAACGGAATCAGTTAGAAAGCGGACAAGACAAGAATGAAATGAGTCTCACACAAGTCTCAAATGTAGTTTTGTTGAGCTGCCATCATGTCATGATGAGAATGAAAAGAGCCGTGTCTGACAATTTCAAAGTATATCCCAGAAGAAGAAGGAGGAATGGCATAAAACAAAGATGATCACACAATGAAACATAATATTTCGATTAGATTTCATTAGAGAAGTGCGTGAAATGTTGTTGATTGGACTGTGATGGGATTAGCTATGCATAAAAGAGACTGGAAGAAAACTATTACCAGACATAAATAGTCATCAGACAAGAAATTCACATCTTTGGCTCAGCTACTCTTCCCTGCAAGAGATTCAGTGTGTGTCTCTGTCTCTCAGCAGCTCTCTCATCACACACAGTATGAATGCAACTCACCGGGGTTCTGTTTTCTGGTGAACTCTGACCTCCGACTGTCAACACGAGGAAGTGACAAGGCTAAGAATTCAACCTTAGTAACTAATTGAGCTAAAATTGGTAAAACAAAATTCTTGGCCCGCTGAAATGACAGGATTGAAGTTGAGCTTGGTGAACATCGGAACTCCGACTCTTAAAACATGTGCATTCTTTTAATTTTTCTTCGCAACGAAGCAAAGCAGAGTTAAGTTGTAAGTGATGTCAAATTTTTTTCCTATAATTCATGTACAGACAACATGTTTTAACACTTATATGCTTGGTTTAGTGCAGAGAGGAGAGAATAGATTTAGATTGACATGACACTGCAGCAGTGCCGTCATAATTCTTCATTAAAAATACTCGCAAATCAAGTCGAGAAGAGTTTAAGCATATTGTTAGTTAACTATACGGGCAGTAACAATAAGAAGTGCACACGTTTTGTAAATGAACTGCTGACATCAGGAAAAAGGAATGCGGATCTAATCTTTCTTCAGGGACCACTAATTCCCTGTATTAGATGACAATAAGAAAGAATAAAATCTTCTCCCACATCCTTTCTACCATACTTTTGGTGTAGTATTTTTCTACTCAAGCATTAACAAGCTAATTGTAACGTGTAAAAGGGATGTAAATCCTAATTCCACACTATAACAAGTGCCTATTATACCCCAGGAGAATTTAATACTAGTGAGAACTGCTAAAAGCTGTGCAATTAGCAAAGCCCAATCAAAATAACGTGCTGTTCCTGTTCATTCATCAAACGATTATTTATGTTAGCAATAACATTAGGGAAATTGAATTAAGCAAATGAACCTTTTTCCATGGATGTAGTAGTAGTGCCGTGGCGAATTATAAATTAAGAGTTAGTCTGTTTACCTTTAGCTCTAGGTAAACGGAATGCGTAAGGTCTAGTAGTCGACTATTTACTACACCCGTTTAATTCAAGCAGCTTTACATAAGATCAACAATGAACAATACCTATTAGCATGGTGGGGAAGGAAAAGTCTGCTCTTTCTACATAGACTACTATATAATATAATATAACCGTATAAAATATATGTATAAGTATAGAGAGAAGTGAGCCAAGGAGTTTTAGAGGGGCGGTAACATGCCACTTATGCAAACTTTGCCCTCAAATGTCAGGTAAGATAATAATTTCGTAGAGATAGGCAGCTAAACGTAAAGCAAGGTAAGTTTATGCACATAAACCTAATAGAATTGAATTATTGAAAAAGCAATGCACATAGTAGATATACCCGGGCTACTCCTCATCTAAATACCCCTTTCAACTATATCAGTTTATTAATATGCAATGTGTGCATTGCAACATTTATATAGTAAACTCTTCTTATTTACACTACTACAACACAAGGTATATCTATATTCCTGTAGCAGATGCCAAGTCCAGTTGGCAGTAAATTACGCAATTTAAGTAGCATAGGAACTAACGTCACTAATATAAATTCGACTCATTAAAATTTATGCAAGTGTAGCATTCCAATGTTTCGAGTTTAGCTGTACCTATAGCTAGTAGCTATATTATAATACAGTTCATATTATAAAGGATATAGCCATACGTTAGGTCACCTCCCACATAGTAACTAAATCCTCTTTACTACTTAATATTGCCTGTAGACAAGAAAAATTAAAAGAAATAAAATGTTTTCCATTGCTAAATAGTTATTTCTTTGGAATGATAAAGTTTTGCTTAACAATGTAGGCAGTGCCTCCTGATAGAGAGAGAGAAATATCAAATAGAAGAATAGACGGGAACATCCTGTCATATCTGTAATTTCTTGATTCATTAAAATAATATTTCTGCGGTTGTGCTGTTGTTAGTTACATAACCACTGTGCATATAGTCAGAGCACTACATCAGACATTAAATCCAGTTTTTAAGAATGTGCTGTTGCTACTTGCATAGCATAATAATTCTGTTAACTGCCTAGTCGATGTTTCATTTATTGTATTTCCCTATCTACTATTATTCGTAAGGAGATAAAAAAAGTCAATGTGAATAATAAGCTTGTTTCTTACATTATATTATATTATATTATGATATGATATAAATACAATCTAAAGAAGTTTTACAGGAGATAAATAACAAGATGGCAAACATTTCTTATGAATCTTGAAGAGATGTAGGTAATAAGAAAGTTTTCTACCAGAGTCGGTTTGTCTTTTGGCTAACCAAGTCAAAGGCAACAGAATTATTACTTCATTGAGTTTTATGCAATGCAATGAGTGTAACTATATTTTTTAGTGGTTCTACATCATTTTCTACGACCGACAGTTGAATAGGACTCCGTTTTGCCTCAAACTCATCCATTTGCTAGAATTTGAAAGGTTTTTGGCTTTCAGGCTGACTGAGACTAAAGTCTAAGTAAGAATTTCATGGAAAAAATGAGATTCTCCGTTGTCCGGCTTCGTTTCCTTCCATCCGTTTTCATTGGGATGTTAGTTCACTAACTCCACTCTACTGCTTGACTTAGATATTATCCTCTTATGGTTAGTAGTAGCTACAGTTTAGTAGTGTTATGTTAGTGTTGAGTTGAGGCTGGCTGGTTAGCTTATTCGTTTCGTTTGCCTATTGCATGCATGGAAATCATTATTCTGTGTCGTGTTTTTTCAAATCGCTTTTTTGTGCTCTCCTCTCTGTCAGTTTCAAGTTTGACTATTATATTCTAGAGTAAATGCATATTGGCTATTCCCCCCCAGCACTCCACGTTTCTTTCCACTCATTTCACAGAAATATTTAGAGCTGTGCTGTATTATCTATAGCTAGGAGCTACAATAATATAATATCCTAAAAACTATTACCACTACCAGTTGACAGACATTAAAAAATATGGAGCGACTCTGTGTCTATGTCTCTCTCTCTCCAGTGTAAAGACACAATAATATCTATTCAGATACACACAGAGCATGGAAATACAATTAAATCCATTGATAAAAATGTAATGCAAAGGTGTAGGAGAGGTAGGCAGGGAAGGAAAACAGTGATGTATGCTTTGTGCGAGGGTGGAAGTGTGAAGAATAGACTAGGGATTTGAATTCAACCCTCAACCTATTTATCCATGCGTCCTCTCTCTCTCTTTCTGTTTCCTATAATAAATGTCGAGTGCTTTCATCCCACTCTTCTATTTCTGGAATGTCTCTCTAGTATTTATTCATGAGAGGACCCTTACCTTCCCTTAGGTTACACATCTCTCCTCTATCTTTATCTACTTATTATTATACTATTTATGGAAGCTAAGCACCCACACTACAATACAATAATCTACTCTGTTTCAAAAATAAGCCAACTACATAGCAAACATATTTCAACCGCCACAATAATAATCATAAATGAACTGGTAATCCATGTTCAATATGTGTAGCTATATATAAAAGCTCCTTTCTGCTACCCCTCTCGAATTCAATGACACCGTTTACCTACAGATCAAGTGGGATTTTATCCCCTTTTACTATTGTCACGAAGATATTTATCGGAAAAATATCTGATGAACTCTAATCTTCTAAATAGCAAGTAATACCCTATTCACAGATAGCAAGTAATATTAATAATATTACTAATTGCTTACAGAAAGTATCAAAAAAGAACTAAAACTTTTTAGTTTATTTTCTTTCCCCTTTTGTTTTATCGCGCTGTAATATTTCTTAGTGTTCCAGCTAAATGCTTTGACATTCATTTGTAGTGAATTATTAGTATAAATTATGATTGTGGTATAGATACTGGATAAAATTGTTTTCTAATCAAAGAATAAGGAAAGCGACAAAATTCTTGGTACCTGGTGAGGGATAATTGGGCAATTTTTAGGGTAATTTTAACTATGGATCTAAAATGATAAAATGAGTTTCATTTTTGTGTATTTATAGGTATGGCCTTATGCTTATGAATTTTTCTAATTGTGACTCATAGTCAGACAATGTGTCTCCGAATTGGTAATCGAAAAGGAGATATGACTAGTTACATACATATATGAGTAATGATTATTGACAGCAGTTTTCATAATCACCATCTGGTTAATAGGAAAAAGTTTTTAATACTGCAGGATATCTACTTGAGTTAACTTCTTGGTACTGGGAAATTACGAGAGAATGAGTCTGGAAGGCTATTACTATTATTGGGTTAATTTTTCATTCCTTAATCGATACATAAACAAGGTAAATGAAAGAAAGTGAAGAAAATGGGGGAAAGGAAAAGAGTGATATTGTTTGTCGACTGTAGTTTTTCTGCGTCGCAGATTGGTTGAGAGTAATAGCTTCGTTAGATAAGAAGGCTAACTAACTAAAAAGGCTGTTTTTAGCAATCAGAGGTATTTACTAGTTTTCTATAATTATAGATTAGAGTAGTTGTCACTTTAGCTATGGCTGGTAATTCGGGCGAGAGAAGAGTAAAAAGAGACCGAAAGCGACTTTTTTACACTTAATTGTTTGTAAAATAGTAGATTGGTAGTTTTATCTGGCGGAAGCCTCTGCCCAAAGAAGACAAAGGAAAGAAAAGACATAAACTGTTAGCCAATAGCCAATAATGCAACACTCGAGAAAAAGTCTAAATTACAAGGATTCCCACTCAGCGTTTTACATTCGTACATTTTTAACAAAGTAGCCCGAATAAATAATTACCCGAGTCCTACCCACTTACAAAAGAACTGTCCGCCTCAAAACACTGAAAGGAAATGGAGAGAGGTGGTGCCCGAGTGGGTAGCCGACAAAAGAGTCTAACAGATATGCCAATATAACACAAGGAAAAACTACAGTCGCATCTGAAATGAAAATGAGTCGCATAAAAATTGCATTAACTTTTCTTGCAACAACAGTCAATTATATTTAGGCAAGATTCATTTCCCTTATTAATGCTGATACGCTTATTGTCCAGTGTGTGTTCTAGCACATCTACCATTCATCGTCAGCACGAATATTTACTTTCCTGTAAACATTGCAGAGGTCCTAATGAATGAAACATGGAGAATTGAAACTTCCCCCATTTTCACTACTCTTGCCCCCGACTCTGCTGAATTATTTTCTCTCTCTCTCTCTCCCTGTGTGTACATTTGTATGCATATCCACACACTTAAGCACATAATTGGCATCGGTGAAGGTAAAATCGAGGCTTTACAAAACTATCCTGCCCCTTTGTAAATACGATTATATACTATTTAGGGAAACCAATGGGAAAATTTTAAAAAGAGATAGATAAGATTAAGTATTTATGTACTCAGGACGAAATGAGAGAGAAAATGGCCATGCTTTAGGTATATCTTGTTGACTCAGGCAGTCAAGTCTGGTAAACAGACGGAAAATTCACCGAAAGAGAACGAGCAAGTCAAAGTCGTTAACTAAAATGAAGAGATTCGTGCACGAGACAGGCAGACACACTTTAAGGCAAAACATCATTGCTCATTGTCAGCCTTGTCATTTAATAGCTCTGTTCAGCAAATATACAAGCTACCATTTCTTCCCTTATATTTGTAGAACAATGACATTTCACTGTAAAATATAGATGATCTGTCTTCATAGCCCGAAAATCTCTAACTACATAATTTCTTAGTCAATATTAGTCTTGCAATAGACTCTGCGCTTGTAATGAAACTTGGAAAACTTGTAAATACAGTTAAAACAGAGTGGACAATAATTGCAATTTGCAATTAAGCAAACTTTATGCAAATAGTAGTCAGAATATTACATTCGTGTCCATTTTATCTATTTACACTGTAAAATATAATGTGTTCAAGTAGCAGTGTAGATATTATACAATCATACTCTCTATAGATTGTTAATGTGCAAGAGAAAGAGTAAAAGCACGTGTGTATTTGGAAGTAGTGATCTGGCAATGAATAATGAATTGAGGGTTTCCGCAAAATTGTCTGGATCATTGGAATTACAATGGAGAGCAAACAAAGCGTCATTATGACGGTACTATTGGTCATTTTAATGGCTAGAGGTGCTGATGCGCTAACACCGGGGTGCCCAAGAAGGTTCCCAGCAGGGGCTCGCGTTTTCATTTTTCATGAAAAGCAAAAGGGAAACTAAAGAGAACTGACTCTTACAGAAACTAGTGGAGTTGACTAGGATCATATGCAAGAGTAGTGTGTTTTCTGCCAGTAAATACATAATATTAGTAGAAGAACAAACTCACCACTCTCTTCTCTGTCTCTAGTAGTAATACATTATTGTGTGTGTGTGTGTGTAGGGGATGCTTACTACGGAGTTGCACAGTGAAGACATGAATATTTCTATGTTGTATTTCCTCACATTACATTACACTAACCTATAGAACTGTCAAACTATTCACCTACAAACACCACGGAGATCTACACGAAACACAAGTTCAAGTACCAAGTACCGGCTTCGGCACTTTGTACTAAAAGTTTTCTCTTCCCTACTCACAAAAAGATACTACAATGCCTTTTATAACTCAAACTCAAACTGGAGCTGTGTGTATATAGAGATGCTATGAATATATGAGGTAGTTTGTCGGATCTATTACATATAAATCCGTGTCTTGTGCTCAGAGAACATTGTCAGAATGAAATGTAGGGAAAAGTTGTAACAATAAGTGGTCAAGTGTCCAAAAACACCATGTAGCCAACAACTAAAGCAATAAATAAAGTTTACTTAGTACAAGTAAGTAGTTAGGAGAGCAAGTGAGTTCGGCTCAAGTACACATAAAATAACTTATAGTCAAGGATTTCCCTTCTGTTTTGTGTGTGGATATGGAAAACAAACCTGGGATTTAATATATAAGGGCCCGGGATTGAGATTCTAGTAGAGTTTTGGGTGAAACTGACATGAGAGTTGGAGGAAAAGTAGCTACTAATACCTAGTGACTGAAAGATCACATCAGCCCTCACACAGAGTATCACATTACTCACATTACCGGTTTCAGATTCGGCGAATTGCCTAGTTTGTTAGCAGAATGGCCACGGCTACGGTTACATTTGTCATGCTATTATTATTATTCTACTAGATATATGCTCCCTTTAACACATTCCCCGATATTCTATTCTTATGAACCTATTAGCTACTACATATGATATGTATTATTTCTATATGCAGATAATTACCCTATATATGGCTAAATATAGTGTTTATGTATATTACTAATATGTCCCTACCACGCACTACGCTTTCCTTTGGTTATTACTCCAATTTAAGAAATTTGATACAATCTGCATAGAATATAACACAACTCTCACACAACTGATCCATTACCATAGTCAAGAATATGGCAGGGAAGAAAAGACACATTTCATGCGAATTATTGTGAGTAATGCATGAATGTATTCGGACAGGACGGAGTCGGCACAGTCTGCTCAATTCAGAAAACATGAGACGCTATATACATATACTTTCTAAGTTGACTAAGTTTAAGTCAGACAATAATACGAAACTCTGTCTTGACGAATGTCATTTTTGATTATTAACTGGTGCCGATTAAATTTCTGTTGACTGAATGAAGGAATAACTGAATAAATAAGCCTCCGTATTTTGTAAGTAGCAATTTATAACTCTAAAGCAAACTATAACACTTTAGCCACTTAAATACATACAACGTATTAAAATAGTATCTTATAATATAGCTCCTATACTAAATAGCAAAGTGGCTATAGCTAATGTGAATGATTTAGCGCAATTAATTTTACAGCGGCCTGTGACCTAAGTATATTGTTTAATTGACAGAATTTAGCTGTGGCCATGTGAAAATTGTAACTAATAGGAAATTGCAGTAGTTGTTGAGAATAGAGAAAATGTTGCCACATTCAAAAGTAAGTAAACATTTGAGAATAGGATTTGTTGAGGGAATAAAGACGTTAAGACTATGTATATATAAGTGGACTACATATAATTTGACTATAGACTAGCTAAGAAATGCTTTATATAAAATCGGTGGAATGGAAAGAAATAAGTCATAAAGATTGGAATGAAATGTAGGAAAGTTAAGTCATAGTAAATAGTAAATGAATATCACATAATAACCATTTCCTTACCGCTCTTTCAAGAAGACTGGTCTGATGTGAGTAAATATCGGGCCGAACGGCCGGACTGATATCGGTCGTCAGCATTGCAACAAATAAATTATGTCGTGTGTGTGGTGTGTATAGTTTATGAAGTGTAGTTAGAGTCAAATCAGCTCAACAAGAAGTGACTTGAGACTAAGCCGATGATTATTGTCTAAAGACACGAGCACAGGAGAAAGTTTTTTCTTTTCTTTTACTTGCTATTAGAATTAGAGTTCGCAATCAGAGTGCGCACGTGACTTGGCATTAGTTATTCTTAGTACGCAATCAAGTCACTCTAATAATAAGAGTTGTTGTTTATTTGTAAAAGTACGAAATTTCGTTGATATAATGATAATTAGTGGAAATTCACGGTCACCCGACGTACAAACATAGATAATGGCAGAGATTTAGACAGGAGTACTAAAAGGAAATGTAAGAGAGTTGTGTAAGTGCAAGTTATTATTATCACACATTTCCATTAGGATTATGGGTCTATTAGAATGTTTGTTGGTTATTAGTATGTTTTACTAGGTTAGAGCGTTAACGTCCGAGCGTTTCATTTGATTCAATTAATGTGCACAGCTGGGTGCCCGTTGATGATGATGAATTGCCCTCAGAGTTAGAAAACCTCAGCCTTGTTTCTATTTGCTTTTTATATTGAATTCCTCTCTTCACTGAACTTCTTAGTCCCTTTAGAATAATATTGTAAAAGTAATTTGTTCCATGGATTTCCTCTTGTCAACGTGTGAACTTAATTGAATGTGGTTCTTCGAGAGTGAGCGTTGATAAACAAGAGATTAGTTAGGACACGCGGGTGTTAAATCCTTGGTGGGATTTTAATTTTCTCAGATCAGATGAGATTCCGGTGACAAATAAATAGGGCGACTTATATAGGAAAAGGCTCTAGGGGGAACCACACCGGGTTCTAATTGTTCAAGTAGTAATTTGAACACGGAATGAGTTTTGTTTGCTGTAGCATTTAGTTGGTAATGATAGGTGTGGGATTAAGAACCTGATGGTTTGATTGCACATTTGAGAGAGACAAGCAATGTATCGATTTGTTTCTTGAAGATTTTGGTAATGTATAAAATCTCTCTCTTTAATTACTGTCTTGTTTGTCTGGGTGAGGGATTCCTCCCTTACTTATTTATTGTGAGACTCAATTCACACAACAAAATCTCTTGGCGAAAGAAAAAAAAATTGTTCAAGCTTTGTCTTTTAATATTCACAACAACACAATTGTTCGTTTTATTGGGTGCAGGGATGCAAATGTGTAATTGCACTGTGCAGAGATAATAATGACACTGCTATGATTTGGTAGTTGAGTTTCATAGTGCAATAAAATATTTTTTGCTGGTGGTGGATGATGATGGGGCGAGATAAGAGTTGGAATGAAATGAAATCAACTCGAGACTCCTCTACCTCTCCTTCGCCTTCTAATCTGTACTAATGTAAAAGTGAGGAAGAGTGTAATCGTGTGATTCGAAGCTAGCTTTTTATAATAATGGTTGGTTATGTCTCCAAATTTGTGGGTATCGCAACAAGATTAAGTGGAGGACGTAATCTAATGGTTATGTTATATAAAAGTAGGAGAGATGTGATTTGCTTTGGCTCACTGTTCCTAGTTGAGTGAGTGAGTGTGTCTCCGTCTCTCTCTCTATTCCCTCTCCTCTCTCAGGTGAACACAGAACAGTACAGTACAGAACATATGCACATATTATAGCCAAGCGAGAACAACTACAGTCTAGAATCACTGACTAGAAGAACAACGTGATTTCATGTCAGTGTGTCTAGTCAAGTACCTACTAATATATTTCTGTTGTGTGTACCAGCCCCGGGAATGTTGTTCAGGTAAGTTTTCTTTTTACTACTAGAACGACGGAAGAACCTATCCCGCATGTATGTATGTATATCCAGAAGAAAGACAGACAGACACACATACACAGGTAAGTAACTAACTAAACTAAGTAACTAAAGAACCCCCTTGTGTGTTATGTTATGAGTTCACGCTCAGTTCTGCGGATAGCAAGTAGTTAGTCACTTGAGTTCTAGTTCTTTGTCGACTGCACAGAATTTGCCGAAAAGCTACCTTTTTTCTGCATAGCTTCCCTATCCCCACATGTGTTAAGTAGAAGAGAGTTAGTGTGATCTAATGTAGTGCAGGATACCCCAGGCTTATTGTGTATGTACGTATAGAGTGTGTGGTAGTGCAGTGTAGTAGTAGTAGGTAGGTAGGTATACGCATGAAACCAGTAGACAGACACAGCAGAACGAAGAGTGGTCGTCGCATAAAGCATGTGCATGTGTTCGTGCAGGAGTTTCGTCGTCGCCAGCTCGGCAAAGGCTCAGCAACGTTCAAGAGAGTTGCTTTAGGAGGAGAGCCAAAGCAAAGGGGTGGTTAGGCGGTCAAAATGATGGGGTGGCTAAAGAAGTATTGATGTAGGTGTATCAGTCGCAACGCCCATTCCTGCCCCGAAATGTCACGCCCAACAAAAGTAGGCTTCATAAGTATTCTCCTTGGAGTGGGCCAACCGACGAAATATCATGGTCCTGGACCCACCCCACTATCCCAAAGGTGGAGTAGAACACCCACTTGCACACCCATTTCCCCTATTTTTTCCTCTCTTTCTATATCAAATTCATCATGCTCCTACAGAGCTACAGCTGTCGGCTCTACACTCTTAAGACTGCCTATTCCTCTCTAGCTCCACATCCAACACACACAAACTCCTAGGCAATGCTAATCTTACCTTTAGCAACCAAAAGTCCCCGAAACAATCCCGACCAAAGGCCGAGACTTGCTTTCTCAACAAACAAGAGTCCTCTAACGATCAAAGCCAACTTCCAAACTTTTTACCATTTCTCTCCTCCACTTCTCTTCTCTTCGTCGACGACGGCTTTTCTCGATAACTAACTTTGTTCTGTTCTATAGCTACTACTACTCTTCTACTTACTTTTGACTTTGACTTCTACCACATACAACTGCATGCTTACTATGTACTATTCCTCAGAAACGTTTAATTCAGTTCAACGCACAGTAAACATGCAGCAGATACGAACATCGCTCTCTTTTTATCAAAATCTATACTATATCTCTCCATGTGCACACTAAGACTTTCTGGGAACATGTTCAAGGAAAGCTTAACTTTGCACGTAAATCTTTTGCTAAGCCGACACTTCCTTTCGTGAATTCTATTATGCATATCTTTTTACGGACTGCTATTACNCGTAAATCTTTTGCTAAGCCGACACTTCCTTTCGTGAATTCTATTATGCATATCTTTTTACGGACTGCTATTACTAACAATAAGCTATATAACTTCATTTATACTCCATTTACAACAACATTAGTGCACACCTATCTATCACTTGCACTTTGTTCACATATTATTACTCTAATATAGTGCACTACTCACTTTTTTGACAGACCGCATTCGTGCATAAAATATTTTTGCAAATATTATGTTGATACATTTTTCCTTTCTACGACCCATGCAGATTTACATAATCTTTGCTAGAAATACTCACCTGGACATTATTGGTAGATATACCAAAAGTTTGCACAGGATTTCTAATTGTATTATTAGTATCTATCTTATGGATTTCTTGATCTAAAATTGCAATAGATAGTGTCAACGAGAGAATCTTTCGCAGTATTTGGTGTAAATTGTGAGGGGATATGTGTGTGGAGATTTCTTTTGGCTTTACTTAAAGTTGGAAAATGCAGAATGCATGCGAAGATATAGTTAAGCGTAGGATAATGTAATAATGCAATTGTGTGCTGGTTGGTGCACCACGATGCAGACAATCATTATTATTATCATCACTACAGAGCGTAGACAGAGAGTAGAGGGTTATACGTACGTTCATCGCCTAGCTAAGTTATATAAGTTAGGTAACTCCTTCATGGTAATAGCAGAGTATTTTATCTGCAGAGAGTTGAGTATACCATCATCACTATCACATCACATCACATAAGTATCGCATCGGCAGCACATAACATAACATACATATCATCATGCCATGCATTCCTCCTTAAATCAACCTTCTCATTCTTCTCCACACCATAATTATTATTTTCTAATCAACATGTAATCAAAAGGATGGATTGCTACCTACCTGTGCCACTTTGTCTCTCCTTACCCCTGCCAATACCGTCTCATTATTTCATTCAATTACACATTCTGCCCATTATTTCTGCAGTTGATAACAACCCCGAATGTGATATCAGATAGAGGGAAAGGATAGAGCTCCATCCATACAAACACTTAAGTGAGTTATGTGTGCAACGAGCAATATATTATGCCACAAAATACCATAGCTCAGTCACAGATCAGATGAGCATGGGATTTTATATTAACTTATCTTTGGCAGCTTATTTTATTACGTTTACTTGCTTTGACTCACTCAGTTGCATTATTATGCGTAATGTAACAGCTTTTTGCACAAAATTCTGATCCCTCACGATAACTTCCTCAGTATACTCTTATTACACTATCACAAACTAAATTATCTCTATACGTTGCAACTTGCTACATTAACTTCAATACTACTTACACACATTGTTATGTATTCCCCTAAAATTACTAGTATAGAGCCTTATCAACAACATATCTCTATCTTTTCTCACAATTATTTGTCTTCATCGACTTTAACAAATGATCTGATCAACTTTTTTTTGATGTATCCTTGTAAATATTATCTAGAATCGGATTAATGTATGTATTGACTAGATCTTGATACAAAACATATGTGTTATCAATCAAAAGAAGTGCTTTAGATATAATTCATAGGGCTATGAAGATTACATTTTATAGTGCCATTCTGTAGACATCAATTTTCATTGAGACTTGCAATTGTTGGCACTCCTCTCTCGCATTCATTCACTTTATGCTTACTTTGATCTGGCAATACGGATACAGAGTAAATACCTTCATTACTTTATAAATATTTGACCTGTTTCACTGTACTATCCTGTAGAGATACTAATTTTTCTCCTACGTGTTGAATAGCTATTCCAGGCAAGTCATTACTAAAGCCCTAACCCCTTATTTTACCAAATCTGATATGTTATTACCACACGGAAAGATAATTTATATATGCACACTTAAATGATATCATTATTACTACATAAGAGATTCAATCTATGCTATTTTCAAATTGTTATCAAAACGTGAAATACGACTCGATATTCCTTTTGCCGAATTGATACGTAATGCCGTAAATTTTCAGTAACTTCAATTTGTTGCGAATTACACTATGCAAAAGTAGGTACTAACGTAGATATGAAACTTTTGGCAACAAAACTCGTAATTCAGAAACATTGTGCAGCAATAAAAGAACCTGTAGTATAGCTATTCACATATAGATAGTAAAATTACAGATATATCATCATCATCATCATAAAGAATGGAATCATTTATATGGAACAACAACAGTTCAATATTTCATTCG
>JABASI010000921.1:0-30298 GCA_019776505.1 Tomocerus nigrus
AGAAATGCTTCCTTTTTTATGTCTTTTACTACTCCGTGCATACAGAGAATTCAATGCCCATGCGATTTTCCTTAGAATTGTGCAACAACTTTCCCAATGTTGTTTTAGTGGTTGGTGTTATGTTGCTCAAGTTGCTCTGATGGAGTTACCGATACTTTCCATGCTTGTGCCCTACATTTTCTCTACTCAGCGACGCTACACACAATATACGAGAAGCAATAAAGTTATCGGTCAAACGAAGTTTGGTACAAACAGTGAATTTCTTGTTGTAATACACGGAAGTACAATAGAAAGGGCTGTGGCTGTGGTGAGCTGTAAGTATATTCTTAGCTTATTTATGTGGAGGGACGGGTGGTGCACGAGTAGTTTGCCGATATTATAATGTGGTCGAGGTTATGTTTTATGTTCAGAGAGAATTCGCTGGTGCTGTAAATATGAATAAAGATGTAACAAGTTGTTCCCCTCACTAACAATACGGATGTTTTAAATACCTACACAAATTGCTGAAATGGGACAAGTCTTTCCTTTTACCTAATTGTAAACTGACTGTAGGTACTTGCTTTTCTAGATGAAAAGGAATCGAGTTAAATGAAATAAAATCAACTGCATGCGCGTCAATTAAGGGAAGTGATTGCGGTTTCCTTTGCCCTTTTCCCTGCAACCATTTTGCGGAAATAGCCTTCCTGGTTAGTTATCTATTTATGTTTTCGCCATTATTATGGGTGTATTAACGTGAGTGAAATGAGAGATACGATTTACTAACAAGCCTTATTCCCCTCCTACCATTAAAAATTAGGTGTGCTTAGTGTCCCTTTTTAATTAGGCTCATAGGAGTTCTCAACAGTTCTGAATGATATTAATGAGAGTGGTGTCACTACAAAAGTATTAAAGTTCTAGTTAGAATTTCTCCCAGGTGCTGTGCAGGTGTATGTCTATGGACAAGGGTATCATTTTTAGAATTAGCCAATATGTTTCCTTTCGTGTGCAGTCCTCATGAAATCATACCCAGCAAACTCTACATACCTACTTCAAATATTTCGTTGTGAAATTAATATAATTATTCTTGTTTTATTATCAATGTCTAATGTCTGTTACTCTGTACTATATAAACCGCTATTATCTAACTGAGTAGCAATAGTATAATGACATTTTGGGCATTTAAATTGAGATAACGCATTGAAAATACTTAGCATTGTCCCGCTGTTAGATATTTTTAGAATTAGCCAATATGTTTCCTTTCGTGTGCAGTCCTCATGAAATCATACCCAGCAAACTCTACATACTACATACCTACTTCAAATATTTATCAATTAATATAATTATTCTTGTTTTATTATCAATGTCTAATGTCTGTTACTCTGTACACTCTGTACTATATAAACCGCTATTATCTAACTGACTAGCAATAGTATAATGACATTTTGGGCATTTAAATTGAGATAACGCATTGAAAATACTTAGCATTGTCCCGCTGTTAGATTGTTACTTGTAAGGTATATTATGTACCTACCCGTCAGAGGCAATCGAAAATCGTTATCTATTTAATAAGACCGACGACCGACCACATCTACATATTTTTCCATAGTATATCGTGTCAAATAATCATCATTAATTGAGGCACAGCAGTATAAATATGTGTAACTTTGTGTAACTATAAATCAACAACATATAATACAGATAATATTATAAATACGCTTACATATAATTTACTTACACAAGTACTTACTTAGCAGCTCACTATTAAACTTGCAACATGCATACCTTGCAAAGCATATCATCTATGTATTACGTTACAAGTCATTTCGGCTTGCATTTAGTATAAATGCTGACGAATAAGCAAAATTGTTGCATCGAAGGACTCAAGATAGTGGCTGTTAATGTGTAGCTTTGGTAAAGTGCTGAGCTCAGTTCGCCAAGAGCAAATAAATTAGCAACGTGTGTTTCTTTGATGTAGTACGGACAAATGTGGTAAAGCTTTTCGGGAGAATTTTTGGGCGCATCAATAGTTTGATGTGAGCAGAGCACTCTAGAATGTTTTTACTGTGGTTGGTGGGAGCTTTGCTTGTTGGTATCTACGTGTCTGTAGGTTTCTTTTCATTGTTTTATTAGTTGACTGTGGGCGACAGAAACATATATGGCATAGAATTCGGGTTATTTTCTGCAAAAGTGCTGAGACAGATTCAATGTGCAAGTAGATGCAAGGATCACCCCAATTTTCCCTTATCATGTGTCCTTAATTGCTAGGCAGTTGACATTCTGCAGTTATATATGGATACTTTTACTTGATACCTCTTCCATTCAGTAACGGTTGTATATGGAATGAAAATGGTAAAATGAAATGTCTATTTAAGTTTTTTCCTTGTCCCAGAATATTATTTCTCTCATTGTGACCTTCGACTTGTGACTTCTAGACAAACTAATTTTCGGCTTAAAATTCTCTCTAAAGCATAATAAATGTGGTAAACTGGTTGTCCAGCTTAGAAATAGTTCCTATTTACGGCTTTTAAAGTAGGTTAAATTAGGGTGAGACCGGTGGGACCAGAGATGTATAAAACACTGTTGATGATAAGGATACTTAGTACAAAGGAAAACGAAAGCCCCGAAGAAAATCGACGGTTCATGCAAGTGAAAGGAGGATGGAAGTTTAGCAGGGCTTTTAATTTCAAAGAATTTTCTTGAACAAAATCGGAGAAGAAGGGTGTTCTACTCATTTCAGTGTGCATTAAAGAAAAGTCGGAAGGTTTTATTAGGTAGTTAGTCTGGTGCGGTTCGGTTGGTTGTTTCCTAACCTTTCATTTTAATACCGTCAACATAAGATCTAGTAGATAGATGTTTAGTTAGTAATTTTGTTAGTTAGTAAGTACTCACTCACGAATGATTCTGCTTGAAGTTTCTCTAGCAAACAAAGTCTACTTTGTCTTATTGTTGAACAAAGTTGTTTACATTTGCGTCGTTTTCATTTGATTTTCCTAGAAAAAGGTTGAAAGAAGCTTATATTTACTTTTGTAAATTCACTAGACTGTATTAGGACACTTCCCCTGCTTATTCAGCATTGTAAAACTCAGTTCATTCTATAAGCTCATCATCGTCAGCAAAAGCGCTGCAACAACAACATATAGGTAGTAACTTAGTGAAGAATGGTTACGGATTAAAATGACAAGGCGATCCCCTTCAGAGTCTCACAATATTAACTTAAGAACTTTGATGTAAAAAATAGGGCAAGCAAGAGTTGAGGTCAAGTCAAAGTTATTCTTACGGTAATATATTCGTTCGTGATGCATCTCTCCGTGCGCTCTTTAGCTCACTGTTGTTTCTAAAGTTTGAGTTTGTTGTAACTGTTGTAAGTAAATACTTTGCTTTCATTGCAAGCAAAGTTATCCTTGAATGAAAATTAGCAATTTCCTCAGTAATCTGTGCTAAGGTTGCCGAGTGTAGAATTACGTCTCATTTTTGTAGACGAGTATTTAAAAATAGAACTTCTGCTTTTTATTCGTTCGGGCTTTGTTGTGATTAATTATTATAATTTCTAAAATATTTGTCCAATACATACAGACGAAGAAATGTAGAACATCCAACATTACTAAACTAAACATTTGTCGTCAATACATTCTGAGAGTCATTGAGAGTCGTTTTCTATTCGCAATTGGGTAAACTTACTTTTATATTAATAAATCTAGGAAAATTAAATGTTGCAGCTATCCATTCGAAAGATATACTGTGCAGATTAATTCCTCCTGTTACATACTTTTATCTTAAAGTGCACGGAATAGGAATTCTTATGTAGCCATACATTGTGCTTACTTATCTTTTGTTTTTCTTCTCGCAGACAGCCACATAAATATAAATTAGACATACGCACATAATGTATGTATGGCATATAAAATGGCATAAATCTCTGTTACGTGTTAATTATTTATTCAAAGAGTTGAAATAACCATTTAAAAAGTAGTCTAACAGCTGATATTAATCAGAATACTTTTAGAATATCTCGAGAGCATAACTAACATAACTCACGTTTTCAGTGTTGGGTGAAGGAAGGAAGGGAGTACTAGTGTAAGTTTATCCACTGGCAAGTAAAATCCCAGCAGGGAAATGCGGGCACTAATGAGCCCAGCAGATTACCCAAAGTAAACCAGATGAGTTAATGGAAGAGCTCTCCAAGCGCCTATTTCATTCTTGACACTGAGCACTCCATGAGAAAAAGATGAGCTTGGATTAACAGAAGAGGCTATAAAGTACATTTTAGATAGTGCAACTAAGGTCACCCTCACGAAATAACTGGAGTTGTTGGCAATAACTCAATTGCAAGCTAACAGAGAAGTACATAGCCCCTTCTGTAGGCTAAACAAACTTGGGTCATAGTCACGAGAGTGTAAAATTGTAGATGTACACACGGACGGAGGTAGAATAATTATCTGTCTTGAAGCTGCACAGATATTTCTAATAAGTTAATGCACAGAAGTCAGTGAGCAAGTTGGGTCTCCTTCACTACTGGCTTCCATCCCCTCAACCAACATTCATTTAAACGTCCAACTGTTCCTCTTTATTACAGAACAGAAACAAACAACCAAATTAAACAGGATGAGGACGACAGAACAATACGTTTTCTTCGCCATGGCTCTTTTTGGCAATTATACGTGTAAACTATTGTGTCGGGGAGCATCCTTTCATTTGTCTCAAATACTTAAATAAGCAGTTACAATATAGAGTTCAACTTCAAGTCATCTCATTTCATATCCCTACTAGTTTGTCCTGAACAACGTACAATTATCAAGGCAGTTGTTTATATACAGTAGGTACATAGGTAACATGATGCATTTATGCAAGCAATCAGGTGAATAATAGTAATTTACAACAATAGCTAAAACTAAAACAACAATTGAAGTAACTTTGAGAAACAAGAATAATTTTAAACTGATTGACTGGTACATTTCAGGAAAAGTTATATAAGTAGATAACACGGAAGTATATAGATAGCAGTGCAGGATGTGGAGAAAGGGCTGGTGTCTGCGTGTATTTGTAGAGTCCTCCCTCCCACAGAACGCTTTAGTGTATTGTAGGAGAGAACAGCTAGGGAGCATAATAAAGTTATCAAGTTGGCAGTTTGTTTGCTATCTGAGGAATGCAATGCTTCATTATATTTTATAGTATTAGCTTTAAGGAACCTGAGAGAAATCTTCACAGAATCATAAATCTGCCAAGATTGCCCATTAGCTCGCTGGGTTGATTCTACAAATGAAATGTCTTGGCTTCCTACTTTATACAATCTAAATAACAAGGCTACCCTACTATGAAAACTTAAATTATAGTCAAATAACAATAGTAGCAGATTCTTTCGAGGTTATGCCCAATGCTCGCCGTCCGCTTTCACAATCCAAATGAATATCATTATGTAGATGTGTAAAGGATGTAGCTTGTGTTGTAAATTCATTTATTCGCGAACATTGAAAGAAATATATGCATTATTTAACTCTTAACAATACAATACATCACTAGTCTTCTCTCTTTTATCCTCCTCTGATTGTATAAGCCTAAACGGAGTTTTCAACTGTGAAACCTAAAAAGTTTGTCCTTTGAAATAAATTGAAAAGAAGAAACCTGTTCGACTCACCTTCAGACGGAACATAAAAGGATTATATTATGAATGGTATTTATTCAGGTAGACGCTAATATTTTGTCTTCGTTCTAGTTTCATTTCTGGTAATTGAATATTATGCAGATTTACTTTTCCAACTATAGAACTACTTAAATGTTATGTATTGACGTCATAAATGCTGATATCGCAAGAATTACCAGAGATTTGAGATATATTTACCTACTATACCTACTACTATACAAAGACTATTAGCTGTAGTCTACTGTGGTGTAACTTCTTACTCGGAATGTCAAAAACTAATGAAGTAAATTGAATGAGCGTCTCTTTATAGGATTGTGAATAAGGAGTAATCAATAAGGTCGGCGAATGCTTTAATAGGTAGGTAGGGTAGGACTATAGTAGAAACAGTCAAGTCACCTACTGAGGAGAATCCACATCTTCTTGTTCTTTTGAAGAAAGTACAAAGTTGTGAAAGAATGTTGGAGAAAGGAACAAAGTGCATTGTTCTGCCTTCTTAATGACTAGTTCCTATAATGCAAACTCATATTTAACTACTAAATGTCGATGTCTTTATAGTGCGAATAATGGGGAAGAACGGCGTGTACTTCAAAGGATTCTTTGTGCAGGCGGTTGACGAGAAGGGATCTTGGATTGGTACTTCACAACTACTTACTCACCGTATTAATGGACGTGTAATGGAATGATCATTTTGAGATGAATTATTTGAACTTTTAACTTTGTAAGGTACTTTTGAGCCGACTGCCTTTAGCGTGTCACACCCCGAGTGTTCTGCCACAACCCATTCTGAAAATCATGAGAAGGAAGAAGTGACTCTCATTTGGCATCCACCGAAAGGTTCAAACGGCACCGTGCGATTCCTGTGAGTAACTTCTTTCCCACTCCGCTTTCCCTAAACCACTTTCTCTCCGTTTCGTGTTGCTGGCTTACCTCTATTTTCTCTCAACCTCCTTTCCCTTTTTCTCTCTCCTCTTCATTTTCATTCTGAAACTTTGCTTTTCCCTAGTTCTAATGGAATTATTCAACTTGCTGGAAAATTCCCTTTGCACGAACATAGTTTCTTGGAGTACGGTATAAAAGTTATGTAGATAGTTATGTTGTATTGCTTTCAAGCGTGCAATTATTGATTTACTATAGGTAAAAGGGCCTTTAAATGAGAGTTGCTTCAATAACAATGTTGCTATTGATTGCATTATACTTGATAGCAATATATGTATACGTAAACTAAAACAGATAGATAAGTTGAGATGAAAGATTCTCCATGGAATTACGTATAGGTACTTACTTACTTTGGACTGTGATTACCATCTTGCCATATATTACTATTTTACAAATAGTTAGTGTGCTAGAATTTACATTCTATTACTGCCTCGAACGTATATCTGATGAATAGTGTTAGAGCCCCAATGCTATAGACAGGCGAAACAATTTGCAATATTACTTAGTAAAAAAGGGTAACGGGAACTATTTGCATACATAAATTTTAAAACTTTGAATCGTGGAAGTATGCTTAGGTTGTTCGTGGCTAGGTTCGGTTGTAGGTTCTTTATTCCTTCGTCTCGTTCTCTAACTTTTATCTAAATATTGGAAGTTTGTTTTATTGTATATGACAAAAGTAATGAAACAAAAGGTAGGGAGGAAGGGACTAAGCAATAAGGAATGGAAATATTATAGGAAAGTAAGTAACCAAAAAAGGAGCTGTACTATAGGTATGCATAAACTACCGGAAAATCGAACTATATAAATATACTGCGCAGAGACATAGCTAACACGGGAAATAGTAGTGGCATGTAGCTTATATTATTATAGGGCTTACATTGTATATTCAGCCAGCAAGTGACTTAGCTGGAAGCTGTTCCGTGAACTTAATAGTAGGAAACCGAATACTTAGTAATACAAATACAATGATGAAACAGAGAGTTCAAGTAAAGTTGAAAGAAATTCTCGAAATACATTTGTATGGGATATAGGTTGAGGAGTGCCGTGCTATCGGCGGACGTAGATACATAGCCATGAATGCGGGATTCAGATACAGTTGCAACAAAGAGAGGACATAGTGTGTGTGTGTATGTGTGGTCTGTTGTGAGTTGATTTTATTTGTCTCGCAGGACAGAACACCTACGTACAGATAGTTTTTATGTAGGTATGTATGTGTGTTATCTGTTGGAAAAGCTTTCAGAGTCAAACGAGAATCGAATCGATTCTAATGAAGTGATGTAGTAGGTTCTGTAATAGTGATATAACGGAAAATTCCATCTTCACCGGTTCATTCGTCAGTCGGTGAGGTTGGCTTGGGAAGTGAGTAGTGAGCATGAAGACGATATGCATTCGCTTAAAATAGCCGAGCTAAACTGAAGAAAGTATGAGAGGGCGAGAGAGAGAGAGAGCGAGAGAGTGGGGCTATATTATTGAAATGGAATGTATTGCTAGCTATAGGACGCATAAAGACAGCCAGAAAACTTGTCTTGACTTTGAGAGCATTTTTTTGTGAAAGGAACTCAAGAGTCATCCTCATCATTCCGTCTGTCCGGGTCTCCTTGTCCTCTCTCCTGTCTCTCTATTCTCCTTCAATCCACTTCTGAACTAAGATTCTATAGTGTGAATGAGAATTCGCTCCGCTCTCTTTCCATCATCCATTCAGCTCGACAAACTCCTCGCTCGCCCTTCTTCCTCCGTAGCTCCTCCAGCATAGCAGTTTCTCCGTCTACATCCATCGCCTCCTTCCTTCGTCCTAGGATATGTAGATAGACTCTTACTATAATAATATAACTTAGCCTCTCTCTCTCACACACACTCGGCGTCAGATGAGATACACGCTCTGGAGTGATTCGTACTGGTAGAGAGATACAGAGCTGAGTTGACTTCTACTTTCTACGACGTCTACTCCGTGTCTGGGTAAAGAGTGCATATTTACTATATAACCAAGACGTTTTTCTTCCAATCCAGTCCAATTGGATTTTTAGCCATCCATCTAGCCACGACCGCCAATTGAGAAAAGAGTACTAGTGCTATAGTGTGACAACGTCGGGAGAAGGAGGATTTTCTTTTGGTTTTTGGGTTCGGGGGTGTCTTCTTGTCTTGTCTTACATTCGGTAAATTATACAATTTGATATAGTGGTGGAGGTAGTGGCAATCTTTGAGCATTACTTAAATAAGTCATGCAGGGAAGAAAGAAGGAGATGCTGGACAAATAAATTACTTGGAAAAGCAGACATGCTGACTGCATCAAATGCTTTCCCTGGCTTCCCCGTCTCGTGCACTATCACCATTCGCCTCCTAATGTAACGACCCGTCAACTTAAACGAGAGCAGTAGAAGAAATAGCAACTACTTATCTATCTGCGAATACTTACTCTAACTGCTATGGCTTCCTTTTACTTCCTCTGACTTCCTAAGACTCATCCTCACTCAGCTCTCCCGCTCCCGTCTTGTCATGCCAAGTCAAGACGAGTCGATTTGCCTCCAGTCTATGCAATTTTCACTAGTTGGTTTCCTAACCTCAACTGATCTCCTAGCGAAAAGCGACACGATCTTTCTCATTCATCCGTCCGAATTAAATTCCAAAATCTCAACGACAATGTTGCACTTACAATCCGTATTACTCTCTGCATTACGAGGCGAACCCGACTTTCTCCCTACCTTTCTCTTTCTAGTGCTCAAGGCGGATTTTAGCACTTCTCCCCATTCCTACCATTGCATACCTGCATATCTTCACAGAACTAATGCGACAACTCTTAACTTTAGAAAATTCTTTGCATTTCAACTTTCAAACTTTGCCCATATTTACCACAGCACAATTTAGCAGTCAACACTTAGCTTTCTCTTCCCTGCTTGCAGTCACACTCACACTAGTACAGAGTGCACTAAACAACCTGGCTGCGATTAGTCCTCTAGGTGAATGCAAATAAATACCAGGCGAGGAAGCAACTGTTAAGGAGGGAGGGAGAGAGGATAGTAGTATTAGCAGAGAGACAGATAGGAGAACACAACATTACATTACCACATCCCATATCCCTGCTCCTTCACATCGCATTACTCTGGCACACTTTACTTTGTCACTATCTCCCTAGACTAATGATTCTCGCCTTTGTTCTCTATCAACAAGCATTAATCCTTTGTGAAATATGGCTCCTCCAACTCCGACTCCTATACACACAAAGATCTTCTCTCTCCTTACTCTATGCAAAGATACAAAGCCGAGGCACGTTGGACTATGGCTGCCTTTTCACTTCCGGCTGTTGTCTTTGTTTATGTACACCTTCCTATCCTTGTTCTACTGACTCATCCACTATATTTACTCCCACCAACCTGACAAATATATGCTTTTCACTCATTTCCAATGCAAATGCTTCTATTTCTCTTTCCAATGTATGCATCTATCTATGTGTAGTACAGACTGACATCCTCATTCCATTCTCCTACATACATAGCCTTCCTACATTTCATTAAGTGTATCATGTATGCATTACTTATTAATGAAGTATGTAGGGAGAACTAATTATTCTTCCTTTCGTGGAAGTGGTACCTGCCTCTCCCTCTATAAATACGTGTAGACGAGATATTTACATAAATCCTTGTAATTTCATTATTTGTATAGCGTTCCTGCAGAATTAAATTAATTTACTCATATAAACATGCTGGAATAACATTACCAAAGGGTGTTTGTAGTTGATTTACTAATTAGTAATTAATTAGGCACTATAAAATGTTTTTATGGCCACTTACGTACGTAGCAATGAACAGTTATAACATTTTAGCCTAGTTATAACCAGATCATATGGACTTCTAATTACACACAGTGCAGCAGACAGAATCTAATTATGGCTTTCTTTTTATGCAGAAATGTTTTTGTATTAAATCATCTGCCTTCACATTTCAATAAAGCGAAACTATAATTCACTTGTAAGTAGGTCACTTTATAAAAGCAATTTACTTGTGCATAGCACTCTCTCTCTCAGTATACAATGATAAGAGGAAACGAATGGAAATCCACATTCGTTGTATATAGCAGCTGAGCTGAGAAAATTGAAAAATGTGAAAAAGGGTAGTGTAGTGGTAAAGCTACCTGTGTGCCGTATGTGAAGAGCGGAGGAGTGAGTGAAAAGAGGCAGGGCGTACATAATAGGCATGTATATGGTTATGAGAGAAAGTGCGGGTGGTGAAAAGAATTTAGAAATCTAATTATGATTCTTTGTATGCCTTAAGTAAGCTATGTCATAGTTGATTTTGAAAAAAGGCAATGAAAAAGAGACAGGTAGAGGCAGCAGGCAGGCAGGCAGGCAGCGGGGAGGGAGGGTAGTAGAGTGAGTCTTGAGTTGAGTTGACTCGACTGGCTTTGGCTGACTTGAGTTAGGAATAGACTTACGTTAGTTACGAGGATGGCGAAGAATAAAGCCCGAGTTTCCTTTGAAAGGATTCCAATTTGAATTTCCATTTGAGCTATTGTGCCCTTTAAATCCCCCTGTATCCACCACGTTCTTATTTCCTCTCCTCCAGAGAAAGAGAGTAAAGGAAAGTAGAAAAGGGAGTGCAATGAGACGAGATTGGAGAGTACAGACACTACAGTGTGCAATATGCAGATGTGGAATACATTAAGCAATCACTTAAGCTAAGCTAAAGACTTAGCTATGCGTGATGCAATGTCCTCCCAACCAACTCGCTCTCTCTCACTCCCTTTAATAAAGCGACGTCTTCTTCTTACGTGAATGTGAACCCGCACTCAGCTCTTATCCATCATTTCTTCAAAGACGACGACTACTTAGAACAACAAGCTACGAGACCTACATCATCTCACTCACTCACACTATAGACAGCCATCATCCATTCCTTGCAATGCCCTAGCACCACCACCAGCGACCGACCGACCGTCGCGTCTTCCTCCTCCATCCCGTCAACTCACATCCAACCAAACTACTCAGAAGAGCATCTCATCTAAGAGTCTCTCTCTCTGTGTCTGTCTGTGTCTGTCTATAGCTTGTCCTCCTTAGAAATTCCTCTTAAATACGAGTACGTAACTATTTAGTAGACATTTTGTAGCGGGATAGGTGAATTGACAAGAGTGGCTATAATATTATTACTAATACACTATAAGTATAAGTAGTAGCCCAAGCAGAGCTCTCGTCCCCATTCTTCCTCCTCCTCTCACACCATTAACATTCAGAAGAAAGACGCTCCCAATTTACTATAATGGTAACGAAGACGGGAAGATACTTTACTTTATGTATCTTAGAATTGGATTGCATTGCATAGCACCTTCTTCTACATTACACTACATTCCATTACTTTCTTTGCTCCACTCTGCCTCATCACATCCATCCTTCCCAAAACACAGGATCTAAATGGACCTCTAATCCCCATCGCATTATGTAGTTAGCTTAGCTTTACATAACTTCTCTTCAAGAATTCAATCTAATGTAATGCTAACGATCCTAGAGCTAACATTCTCTTCCTAACGGACTACTGTGGATAACTCAGTCAACTCTTCTATTTTACTCTTCAGTTGTTTGCACATACTTTACTATCGTTAGCATAGCCCCTATCTCAAGCTTATGTAGAACTAGAACTGGGTACTACTACTACGTCTCTAGCAAGTCTAAGCAAATAATATTCCTTCCCTTATTATGCACCTAATGATCAGTTTTCAACTTCAATATGACTAGCGATGAAATCTACTCATACTTTCTTATCTCTGAAATATAATTTAACGATTTTGCAATTTCGCTAATTTAAAATCTACACTGTAGTTATTGCAGATAGACACTTTTATGCGTTTTGGCTCACATGCGCTTATTTAATCGCTAAGCAGTTTACATTACGTCTGCTATCGCAAATTTCTGTGCTTTATACTTTCAATCTTCTCTCCGTATGCGCTTAAAGTATATTATCAATAGTGTGACTTACCTTTCAGAAGGTACGAAATTAACATTAATTTCTCTATCCTTAGTGCTTCCGTTGTCATTAATTACAAAATGTACTGGGTCGACGCTCCTTCGGCAGCTCCAGCAGCTAAGAGAGATACACCAACCAAGAAATCTCTCCAGGAATAAAAGCACGTGTTTGCATGCAGACACAAATAAATAATATATATCTACATAATTTAATTTTTCATCATTTAAATAACTTTCCTTTGTAAGGTTTATTCACAAATTGACTTCATTTATAGCGGTTAATGTTTGTCATCAATGAAGAAAACTGATATCTTAGTTTCTCTATTATTTACCAATGAGTTTCAAAATAAAAATGAATGAAATATGCAGATGAGTGATAAATAAAGCCCCCTTTGAAGATTACAATTAAAATTTCATTTTTAGTACCACTGTCTTTTATTTTTATTGATTTGTGATTTATATCATAGTACTAATGAATGAATGAATAATGATAATTGAACAATATTGCGTTTTTATGTACTTTATAATATCATTGTCATTAAAGTAGTAATAATATAACATTACTAATAATAATAATAATAATATGTCTATGAAACGCACATTATATGGCTACAGATAAGGCAAGTAAAAGTTAAGTGATTAAACAATAATAATATTCTCATGGATATCCCTCCCGTGTCTCTACTTCCGCGTGATGTTTTTCTTGTTGTGTTGTAAAGTATTCTACCCACATCAGAATAACCCTAGCGAATTAAACTTGAAAGATATAGAAGCTGTAGTACTGCAAGACCGTGAGGCAGTAAAACCAATTAACTATACATAACTGCGACATGAAAACAGTACATACATAGTACAAGTATACAGATACTATTTACCAAAACGATTACATAGGAGAAAGTATTACGTAGTATGTAAATTCTAATGCTACCCATAAAGTATGTAGGTATGTAATTCTTTGATAATAAATCCTATCGATATTTTTTGTCAAAACTCATCCTTATTCCAGAAAAATCCCATTCATATTTTTTATTCTTTTAGATTTCTTTCACAATAGTAATAGTATATATAAGTATTACCCTCACCACAAGCACCTAATTAGTGACATAATAAAAGTTATGTTCTAAATATGTAATTGCGAATTTATTAATTAGTCAAATATTATGTAGTATTTTCAAATTAATTGCATCTATTATTACTGTAGTCTACGCACGTTAAAAATTATGTACCGTACATTGATTTTGCAATGTCTTGCAGTTCCCTAATACTTACCTGTTCTGTTTATATTGCACTTAATTTGTAGTTGCAATAGAATACACACGCACCTTACAGTCCTGCCTGGCATATGTGATGTATAACCCAATCTGTTCTGATTCTAACTTGTTTTTTCTATGCATTTAGGTACTACTATCTTGTAATACTTGTTTCGTCTGCTTTTGTCTAATCTAAGTAGTATCTTCATTACTAATTACAAGAAACACAGTAAATATGTATGTATATTATGTAAGAATAAGACAATAAGTATAATAATAACACCAACTTCATATGTATTGAGTTTGTATGTATTCATAACAACATTTAGATAATCGGATGATTGATATACATTGATTTGATTGCAATTGTAATTCATGACTTAATATCTACAATCTACATTACACTACGACACATGAAGTATTGAAGTATACATAAACTACGGACTACCTGTAATTACTAATTATGTCGTATAGATTAGTTTTTATTTCCATATAGCAATAAAGGAAAGGTAGGGAGAGACGCACGCCACAACACGCACGTCTACAATGAACACACAGCATACTAATACTTGTACAACATCAACATGAACATCATTCTATTTATGTATCTACGTATTTGAGGAAACTTACAGTTATAAACAATACAAATACCTACACTCCGTCCTTTTATTGTAGTTCAGTATCTGTCTTTGAATTAATAATAAAATAAAACAACACCCTTTTAAATTACTACTTACTTAGTTGCGAATGAAATTACAATGAATATGCACTCAACTAAACTACAACAACTACTACACAGTAGTTTCGCTTTTAATTACAAATTAGTACTTAAGGAATAGTACACTAATATGTAGTACCCCCATCAGATAGTAGTATTTCTAATGACTTGGACACAGTCGTATCGTAATAAATATTACATTGCAAGTTACCTGACATTTAAATATTGTTATCATTACCTAATTATAGTTTGTTTGGCAACGAACGAAAACCATAGAATGGCGCTTTCTGTATATGGCACAGTCGTATCATATTGTGACAATTGTGACTTTCAAACTAATGAGCTAGAATTTAACTACGTTTTGGTTTTCATTTAATTGGTTGCATCATTCTTAATTAGTATGCAATTTGTTAATGGTTCTCAGTTATTTCAGTTCAGTCATGCATACTTGTAGTGATGAAACAATAAAACATCTTACAGCAAACTTAACCAACTGAGATTAAACCGAGATTAACTCCAATTGCGCATAAACCTTTGGCTTCTTATACAATGCATCATTATTTACTTGAAATCGGAGAATCAGATTATTATTCAATATAGTATTGCCATTTTGGTATTGTTACTTGAGGTTATCAAATTACTTACACTGAGATTGAGATAAAAAATCAAGCAATTAAAAATAATGAGTTTGACATTTGGCTGAAATTCAATCTTTTTTCTGTGGAGCTGCAACATAACAAGTATTCCCCTTGTTCTACAATAATAATATTATTATTATTAGATGCTAGAGGAGTGAGATTCCATATTATAGCTTTCAGTACAATTTTTTAATATACATTTAGTATAGCTTCCAAAAACAGTTATAATACATATTATAATGACAGGATAGGATTGTGACTGGATAGGTTAAGCTGAGGGAAGGATTAGTGGAACACTTATTTTATTTAGCACAAAAAGGACAAGGACGAGGAAACGACATTTTGCCTTTCAGAAATAGAGACAGATATTGCATTACTCTAAGACATCACATCAATACATTCATTTCATTTCACAACACTTTTAGTACACATTAACGCATCATTTACTCTAACCCTTTTGTTTACCGTACAGTAGTAGTTAATATGCAAAAAACCAAAAGATAGACAGAGATTAAATTATTTAGTAGGTGAGACTCAAATTAAGATTGCTGCGTGACAAGAGACAAGAAAAACTCGAAAGAGGAAATCACAAGAATGAGAAGGACATGACAAAGTCGCCCTGCGTTCACCTAAATATGTAAATGAGAAGTGCTCAATGAAAAATTGTGTCAAGCAAGGTAAGCTTAGTGATTAGACAGATACATATTTAGCAGACAATCAGCAGTGACTAATATACGTGTAGTTTTTTGCATGCACATCTATCTGTAGAGAATTGGTAATTACGAATGTTTTGTCAATATTATGTTATGTATAGTGTAGTAGTAGTAGTAAGTAGCCTCAGCGAATCACACAATTCTTGTATCCGTACCTTATCTTGCACTGATTGGATTTCTTTTGATTTGCGTCATTTTTACATCTACATCAGTATCATGTCTTGACCGTATAATTTTAAGTATGTCAGTAAGTAGGTAGGTTTATGTACTCTAAGATTTCACAGTAAATATGTAAGTATGTATGTATAAGTAATATGTAAATCCCTTCTTGCGTCCAAGAATTCAATTCAGTTACATTACCTCTATAGTTTGTTTGTCGGTGTTTTTAAATTTTCACACACGAACAATCATTACAATACAATATACAGTTGATTGATAAAACACTCAACCACTTGACTCGACATAAGCTCGATTGATTGGATAAGTTTTGATTGATTGATTGATTCTGTTCACTTGATTCTTTTCCTATACATAAGTAGTCTGTATGGTACGAGTTTTTTAGTTAGTTAGTTAATAGCATGTGATGTAGCTATATGAATGTACTCTCTTTTGTTAGTCATATCTCCTGACGAGTTTAATTCTCCCTTTGTATCTGTAATGTAATTGATTTATTGGGTTTACTTACTACTCTTCCCTTTAGTGTAAATTTATTAGTGCAACAATCTACATAGATCACTATCCCCTGTACACCAAATATCTAAAGGTACAGGTAAAACTTTCATCTTAAGCTGTCTCTATAATTACTCAATACCAAGTACATACAATCACACCATTTGTTCAATCCCCTATTGCTTATTAGTACAGAAGTATACTTACAATTAGTTAGTTAGGTAGTATAAGTATTTCTATTGCATAC
Organism: Tomocerus nigrus; assembly: GCA_019776505.1. NCBI lineage: Eukaryota > Metazoa > Arthropoda > Collembola > Entomobryomorpha > Tomoceridae > Tomocerus > Tomocerus nigrus. Next base: position 16,736 of record JABASI010000921.1, read on the forward strand.
ACCTTGATTAAGATTAATATATTGCCAACTGAATAAACATTCACAAACAGTAAGAAATTCTAGAGGAGTTTGTAACAGTTAGTATAGAATAATGCCTCGACATTGGATACGGAAGTAGGATTTATTTGAATAGTTCTTGGTAGGACATGCATAGAAGAGGAGAAGGTTAAATAGTTACTACTAATTAGTATTAGGAATACTGATTGTGAGGTTTAGGTTGAAGGACTTCTGGCAGGTTCATTATTCTATAGGAAGAAAGTCTACAATTTGAGTGTACGTATCTTTTAGTGGTGATGCTACAGGAAAAACTCGTATAGACACCATGCAGTGTATAGATGAAGATACGGTCCTGACAATTTATTTCACCATTTGGCAAGACTTTGGTTCACGTTGGCTCACAACTCTCAATTCTCCCTAAGAGAACTTACTTACTCCTTAAGTGTAGGTTTGGTTAGGAAGGACAGATGCTCTCATTATTCACTATTCACTATGCGCTAAAGTAGGAAGTCTTGTTCTATGTATAACGAATACAGATATGCTACTTTTAGATAGTCCAATTAAAATCCGTTTCCTTTACTTTGTATGGCTGTATTGAGTGAGGAGGGACATGGATACATGTCCCCTCTTTTATTTTCAATGCAAAAGAAAAACCAATAAAATAATTGGAGAGAGAGAGAGCAAAAGAGAATATTTGTATGCTTAGTTGGTGTTCATGCCATTTTTGAAAAGTGTTTCGCTAGCCAATGAAGAACGTCATAATAATAGAATACAATAGTGTGCATAGTAAAGGAAGAGCGAATAAATTATAGGATTCGTCAAATCAATGAAATGTCGATAAAATAAAGTGCTTGAGAGAGGAAATAATGCATTCAAGAAATAAAAGATTGAAAGAGAGTGAGAAGAGAGTACGATAATAGGAGAGTGGAACCTTTATTGATACTTAAAGATAATAAAGAAGCAAGTATTGAATTTGATGTGAGAGAGAGAGAATAATAGGAGTTGGTGTGTAGTGTAGTAGTATATAGGAGGGAGGCAGGAGGGCGGGCGGGGAAGATAAGGACTCGGATCCAGTGATCCAGAGCGGGAATAATGGCAGAGGTAATCGGTGCTAGAGAGAGAGAGAGAGAGAAATCGGAGAGAGAAGTGAGGCAGGCGGACAGGACAGAGAAGGCAAGGGCAGGACAGGGAGACAGATAGACAGACAATAATCATAATAGATAGACTTGTCGGCAGTTAAGGCAATGATCCGATATGTTTCATATTCACGTTACAATGACGTGCAATGACTGTTTGGTTCATTCCGTCTCTGTTTGAAAGAAGCACGTCCTCGTAGCGAGCGTACACGTACGTCCGACCACGTACCATACACATCACGTAACATTACATTACACTTCTCTTCTACAGACTTAGCGTGTACTTAGTAGTGTTGACTAAGTTGCTTGTATCGTACAGTCAAGTCAGAACAAACTAGTAAGTACACATAATACTACTAGCATTAGTTATCTTACTTAGAACACTATCATCATATGTATGTAATGTAGTTCTACCACCTACTTAGTTGCAGTAGCCCAACAAACACACAAAGACACCCTGCCACACCATATTTAACATCATCATCTGTACTTACGATTATTACACCTACCTAAGTACACATAGTCTCTATGACTCACACTCAAACACAGAATTTATGAACTACTAGGAGAAGAGATAACAGATATCTCCAACAGTTAGCCACTACCTACTCACTACTGCCACAACAGTGTTATATATACACAGCCACTATGCACTGGCACTCTCCAGCCACACTTCCTAATGCACAGACAATAAATTCATTTTTCTAGCATTAGACAAGGACAGAACAAAATCAACATCTAATCATATACTCGAATAGATAGAGAAAGAATAGAACAGAGACAATAAGAAGTGGAAAGATAGTCGAGCCCGAGAAAACAACAAGTTTCTAAGACACGAAATATCTTTTAGTGACTGTGAGCTTATGTGTGTGTGACTGTGTCGCCCGGCTCTCATCCTCTCCTCACTTACTCCTTGCTCAACGGAACAGAACAGAAATCGGAGGGAGAAACTTGTTGACTTAAATCTATACGCTATACACACACACAAGACACAGAACGTGTAGTGTATGTATAGTGCATGGAGCTCAACTCAGTTTTCAGTTACACTTTCTAGCTGTTCCGTTGCACTTTGCACTGCTTTCCTCTTTCTCTCTGCCGGTAGACTCTCTGTCGGTGGGCGAGTAGTGGGAACAGACAGGAACTGGGCACGTATAAAGTTACCCGGCTCTATATACATACATCATATCAGGTTCACCCACATAGATATATCTGTATACTTAGTAGATGGAGAAAAGAATGAAGGAGAAGTGAGTGAGAGTTGCCTTGTGTAGAGGTGCCAGTGCATGTACAGAAATTTCTAGTTAGACAGACATGACATAGCGAGTTAGTTAAAGTATTTACTTGGACTCCTGTTACAGTACATACCATACTTACACCGACACAGTCGACATAACCTCCGCCATAAAATAGTAATCTTAGCCAGCACGCCACGTCAAGCCAGAGTTTCTATATAGCTCAGCACTATGCACTAGTAGTAAGTACATTAAATAAGTAGAAATAACTAGTATAAGAGCATAATGCAGAGGAGAGAGAGAGTGTGAGTGTAGGATGTGCAAGTAAAAGTGGAGCCTTAGTGCTAAGTTGTGAGTAAGAGCGAGAAAGAAGGCAGAGAGTGTTTCTTAGCCACTGAAATTGTAAGTTAAACTACTTTCCGTCGTACATTCCCATATTTAACAGTTCAGACTCTTCCTCATAAAACAACTTATTAATACAAATCACGTTCTCTCCATCATTTCTTGTCTGAGTCAGTTGAGTTGGCTGTGGTGCTGGTGAAGGGAACGAAACGGGAGAGCCCAACCAAATGGGAGTCAAACCGCATACTTCACTTTACTTCGCTTCTCCTTTCAACCATCATCCTCATTTCTTTACCACGGCACAAACAAAACCCACAAATCATAACATCAAGCTAAACCATTACCTAATTGAAAGCACCTACACTCCCAACACACTCCTCGCTCTACTAAGACTCTCGATACACAAATACTTACACAACTACTGTAGCGAGTAATTAGATCATCGAGTCACTTCCTCCTTCCCTTGTCTCAGAGACAGAGTCGACAGACACTACATACTACTAAAAGTGCATTAGCTACCTATGTCCTGTCAAATAGGCTAGGTAGACTCTTGTCAGTAGTGTGGCAGTTGCAGTGTCTACTAACTAATCATTATTAGTAATGCGTAATTTAAGGTTAGAGAAGCAATAAGAATGCAACTAGATACACGAAAAAGTCTCTTTCGGATATTTGAATGCGCCTCATACTGCATAGGGCTTAAAAACAAGCAACTACAGAAAAGTCATTTCTTCATTTATTTATTAGACAGTGCAGCAAGTAAGTATAAGTATGTACTGATCATTGACAAACAAATACAATATCTTCATCTCCCATGTCTTTATCTTCTGCTTCCTCAACGAACGTTCGCGTGTTAACTGGTAGGTAGTAATTATACTAAGACGACATAAAAATCTGCAGTACAATATTTCTAGCTATGACATAGATTACGCAGAGGTACGACGTACCGTATCATTTCACCAGTACTATTTATGTAGAGTACAATACAATACAACAATGGATTTCGATATAATATGTAGAGCGAATGTGAATTGGATTTTGGATGCATGGTCCCCCATGTCCAATGTGTTCTGTCTTTTCTCCTTTACCTGTTCTGTTTGAGTGATTATTATAGTATTCTCCTAAATCCTAGTACTTACAACTTAAAGTATCCCTAGCCTAGACTTTCAATTACAACAATCATAATAAGTATTATACAAATTATCATAAAATTCCTTACGCACTACATCAAATAACAACAACCCGTTTGCAGATCCCAGTTACTAAATAATGTCTTATGGGAAATTAAGGCGAGCTTATGGCTCAGTCACTCCTTTTTGCTCTCACTTAGAGAAAACTGTTCAAGACGCCCCAATTTCCCGTTTTGTCTTCAAAATAACAACAGAATTGGGGAATATTTTTGCTTACGAATAAATTGCAAACTATTATTTAGTATGAAAACAATATATCCACAAACATAATTAAATATAGTGATATAATTAGACATACGAGACCACATCACTTTCACCACATACAGACACAATGCAATACAGAACGTATATACTTACTTTAATACAATGATATCAAGATTGTGTATTTGTAATTTTACTCCTTTCCTTGAGATCAAAGATCAACAGTTAACTTTATCTGTACTTATCGTTATATTTACTGCAAGAGATAAATACTTTAATACAATGATATCAAGATTGTGTATTTGTAATTTTACTCCTTTCCTTGAGATCAAAGATCAACAGTTAACTTTATCTGTACTTATCGTTATATTTACTGTAAGAGATAAATAATCCAAAACATTCATTTCCATTACTTTAATTTACATCACATTTAAATACTCTAAATAAATTCTCGCACACAAAAATCATTACAATACAATCACGCCTTCTCGGCTCTCTGCTCAATCAGGCTTTAGCGATTTACAATTGTTGAAGGGGTGAATATTAGTTTTGCTTGCGTATTACTTAGGTGCTTATGGATTATATCTGTAATGTTAGTGTAACTAGCGGCTGCCATTAAATATTACATATACACGTACTTACAATGACATAAGTAAGTTCGCAAAATTCGGACGTGCAAAATTCGGACAAAATTTCAGAGTCAAAAAATCCTTTTTTATATTTTCAGTTTATACTATGAGAGAATTTGAGTGGAGTAGGCTGCATGTAGATTGGTACTGTGTAAGTATCTTGCACTGAGGAACAAAATGTAAAAAGCGAGTGTTGAGGCAGTTTGTGTTCTGCTGTAATGTGCACAAGCACTTTCTGCATACCTACCACATACATAGAGAATAGATGAGGGCTGTTTACGACGCTTATAGTGATTAAGTAAATATGTGCCGTGAGATTTATTCTGCTGAGTAATAAACGAGAATAGCTAATTAGTAGTGTAAAATACGACGACCACAGCTGCACGGAAAATACATACATTATTATTACCTTTTTAGTATAATTATCCTTAGACAATTTAACTGTGTGTAACACTTATGAATTTATTAGTTACGAATTTTATGAATTATTAAATTTTAATTTATATGTAATTCTATCACAGAGCAGTGCTTGTAACGCACCGGTGAATCCATTTAAACGATTTTGTTTAACTTTAGATTTTCATTACACTTTTTTGTTATGGCGAAGCCTCGGCTTTGCTTTCTTTTGTCTTGCTTCCCTGCTACAAGTTAGTTCTCTATGTCCTTCTACACAGTATACCAACGTCACGAGATTCATAAATACCAACAAATACGAGTAGAGTACGTACGACTTATCCTACAGACAATACGATACAGGTATTTCGAAAGAAGATCCCTTTTTAATTAACACATTTCCCGGAGGAGTCTACCTAAGTCTAGCCTAAAATCTAATTATGTAGTAAACAAGTTCACCTTCTCGTAAGACTACCTCGATTGCCATTTTGTAATGTATTTTGATTGTAACTATAATTTTCTACAAATCACTAGTGGACTATACAAATTAGATACAACTGACTTCCCGTTTGTTCTTGAGTTGAGTTATTTTTTCTTTGGCACGATAGAAGTACTACAGATAAAGTAAGTACTTTAATACTATGTATGTATTCTCTATCATTTCTTGACTTTGAGGTAAAAATACTTTTCCATTACAGCCCACAATTGTACACTGACTCACTGGTTGTGAATTTTGCTGACTTGGGTTTCCTGTTTTGACAATACTGATCTCTGTCCCTATCGACATTCCATCACTTGTTTAAAGTAGCTACCATCGCACGGCTTTATGCCTCCTACTTATTTGAGCCTACACCTTACACAAATCATAAAATCTTAAATTATGCAACACAATCTGTGTACCTACAATACAACGAATCCCTATTATCTATGATTTTCTAGTTTGATTGAACGGTTGAGTGAAAACAATACCAATTAGGTTTAGATGCAACCATAATCTCTGAAAAGATCTAATGTGATAAAATGAGTAGATTTAGAAATCTTTGCCTACCTCATTATATCTATACTTTAGTATGTACTTTAATTTGCACCAGTTTTCTGTACTTCAATTTGAACTACTACTTCCTAGGTATTCTTGTAATTGAACTGCATTGATATTAATTAGAGTAAATAACTGTTTACAATACATTGCTTAATTAAGATGAAAGATTGACTTAATCAAAGCCAGGATTGTTACCGTTTGCTATTACCATTTCAGTAATCTCCTCCTGATTATTTGCATACTCCTCTTACAACCGACTGATAATAATTAAGGAGAAAGACCAAGTGAAGAGTTGTACAATCGTAGTGCAGAGTGCACTGAGTGCAGTCTATCTACCAGAAGAGTATTTAAACTGTTATACGTTTAGGATCCATGCTACAATTGAGCGAGTTTATTGTTACTACTAAAGTAGATCGATAATGACTGAATTAAAATCTTCACCTTTCTTTCTTCTCGTCCCTCCGACCCTTTTTTGGCTTTTCACAGATCATTTGCTTCCCTCGATATCTCACTCTTACTTGAATCACATTCAGAATGATCAGACATTGTAAATTGGCTTCTATTTCATTATTTTTTTATTATTCCATAGAAATGACGTAAACCTTAATAATCAGATCGATTAACGATAAACTGTCAGCCGAATCAAACTACAAATATCTTATATAAGATAAAATCGTTATATAACGATTTTATGAACGATCATGAGCTAAACTGGAGACAAATTGAGAAAAAAACACTCTGTATGTACAGTACAATACATTGAGACATTGAATAACAATTATTTTTGATGAGCTATTGGCACCCTGTGCAGGCTTTGAACGAGATTTCAATTATGTTCAATTATTGCGATTTAAAATTTAGTACCTATGCAATTACAGCCTTAGGAAATAAAATATTTCTTGAAATCTACAGTAAGATAAATAAAATTGATGCTGATCTCTACTGTGTCAGATTTCCAACATTATGCCCAGAATATTTATCAAGTTTTCACTAGATATTAGTTATCAACAATAAGTAATCTGAACATGAATGGTAATGCCAAGTTCTTTCAATACTGTTTTGTGAAATCAGTACGATGGAGTTAGCTGTACTAGAAATTGCACTGTGTATGTGTACCTGTATATCCTGACAGAAGAGTTTTCTGTTAGTTGGTGTGAACTGTCGGTCTACCTGGCTATTAAGCTAGCGATATGATAGCAACGTCTTTCAACTGCACATGAAGCTGGTTGTGGACACACGTAACAATTTGTATTAGTAGAAATAATGCAACAAACTGAGTAAGTTGGATTATATAGACATGACTTAATTTACATGACATGACCCGACATTAAACATGACATGCTCTGTGTGCTGATATTAAGTAGTCCGTTTGTTTCTTAAAATTTAGTCAGTTCTTGAAATTCTCATATGTAATTTTTCACATGTTGAAAATCTTACTTGCTTACTTATCGTAATTTATTCGCCTAAGGTCGCTAACTTTGGTTTCTTTTCCTTCACACTGTGACTTGACATAGCTTGACTTTCACGATTGTACAAATTGCACACATAACCCTATCATACTATAATTTATCTAATAATAAATGAAATAATTTGTAAATATGTAGTAATCTTACTTCAGTTGTAAGTGTCACAATAAAACAAGCTCGCGTTAACTGAATGCATGACAAGAAAATCAAACGAATCTGTTGAAATGAGATAGATTTCAACATAATGTCATTAGATTCTATGTAAAAGTACTCAATATACGTAAATATAATACGAAGTACTTATAAAATAACTTACCTTATATCTTGTAAGTTGTAGTAATTTACTTGAGGTAGCAATCACGACGTTATTGAATGTAACTTTTTATTGCTAATTGTCTGTGTCTTGTCTAAACGTGGTACTTACAGGTAATGAAATAAAAATGCACCGATTTCCATTGAGTAAAGCTCCTGTGAATGTTCCTCAACAATAATATCAACAAACTTAGTTAATTAAATCAGTCCCTAGTATTTATATTGCCCTCATTCATCTATGACATACAAAATGCAACAACAATTGTAAAAACTATAAGGTAAATACCATTCTGGTCTTATTGGTTAGTGCCTAAGGAAAGCAGGGCATGCCAATAAGAACGAGTATGATGAAGGTAGTCAGCATTTTCCCGACTTTAACTAGCCAACTAACATAAGAAAGAATACTATTAATAAATAATTTCCTCATTGTAATAAAACTTTCGCAGTAATAAGAATCGACTAGTCGTACCTGTATGCACATTATTGTTTTTCGTCATTCTTTTAGTGTCAACACGTCCGAGTCAGAGTTTCGATTTCAACTCTCTTCGTATTGTACACTATTTGTAATAATACTTCTACTATAACACATACACGTCTTTTCTACTCGAACTACGGACAATAACCTTTTCTAAGACTTTGCAGTACCTATCTGAGTTATTTCCGCATTTTCCTCTATGTTATTATTGCATGTACAAATTATCATAAATATCAGCAAGTGTGTACCAATAAATAAATTCGATTACACAATCAGTAGTTCCTTTCAATTTGAGTAATTCCTGATCTCTTATCATATTTTCTTTGGCATCAGCTCACCAACCCTATTCTATGGATATTGACATACCTACATAATACATAATTATGTCTGTATACTACTGACAACCTAATTGAGAAGTTACAAATCTTATGGGACTGTTGACACTAGAATTTAGTTATAAATTACATCGAGTCAAGCAAATGAAAAATCCTTTGTAAATATACTCCATTCAATCAGTAAACTTATCTGCACATACAAGCACAAATGATCCCTTGACTAGAAACACATAAATAACATTACTAGAATATACTCATATACGTCACAAGTGTCTCTCTTCGTAGTCAGTAACGTTCCGTAAGATTAATAACAGTTGCATACACCAAATTACATACATTAATACAAATGTATCTGTCTGAATCCCTTATAAATACTAGACTTATATAGGTAACTAGACTAGTAATAAGACATAAGTTACCAAGTAAAGTAGGTATTTAAGTACACATGATATATGTATATAATATACTTATTTACGTAATGTAGGTTTGTACGCATGTATGTACACGTACTAAATCTATTCAGCAAAGTAGTATGTCGCTAAACTATTTAGCCACACCAAGTGTGTTATAATAATAATAATATATTGATAATAATAGATATCGATACGAGTAGATAATTATAATTTATGATATATAATAATACGAACGCACACGTATAATAGTCCTAGTACAATGCCATAAATGTAAATGTACATAATTTGTAACTAGCTACACTCTCTTTCTTCTCTTCTCTTCACTTGACTCTATAGTATTTTTTGTAATTATATATTTATATATTTTTTACTTTAGTTACGAATACTTAGTCTAGTGTAGATATCTTGATAATAAGAACGAGTGCTCGTTCACTTTGCAAAATGCAAACCTTGCGCTTCCCCACACTTTACTTACGATAGTATTTCTGTATCCGTAGTTCTACGACTACATCAAAGTTAACGTATGTGTGTAAGTATATAATATTATAGTACCTCTATTATGTAAGTATTATAGTTGAATTGAATAAACGCTCATTCAATGAATTCCCTCTTCGTATTATCAGTATACACGATTCGATACGATACAATTCCTTTGTAGTATTTTTGCATGTTAGTTATTCCAATTGACTTGCTCGTAGTTAGTACTGCTATTGACTAATGAATCGGAGCTCGAAGAATGGGGCTAGGTGCCGTTATGTAGAACCCGGGACTAGGACCTGTAACTGGAGCCGCGGCTGGGAACACCAATCCTCCACCAGCCAGAGTCGCCGTCTCCATTGCTAGCCTGCATTCGCCCAAACACAAAACAAAATTTTTCTGCTATAGCTTCGCTCCATATACAAAGGTAGGTAGGTAAAGAAGACACGGAGAGATCAAGTTTAAACCACACACAACAGCCCAACTAAACATCCAACCAAACTCCTTCCCCTCCGCAAACTTTAAATCATTTCCCCCTTTCTTTCTTTACCGCCGACTTACATAACAAATCCCTCATTTTCCCTACTTTGAAAATAATTGGACAGAAGACTTTTTCTACTAACATTTTTTTTAACATCTTCCTACTACACACAAAAAAATCTTATGCGATAACCGTAAATACTGTACTGAAACATCTTATACTCCTAGCAGAAAAAATTTCTTATATTATTATTCTTCAGTTCTTATCCTGGCTCCTCTCTCTATATACAAAAAATAGTTACTGCAATAATGTATTGATAAAGAAATAAATGCGAAAGATTACCCACGTAAATAAATAGAAATTGAATTGCATATATAAATATATGCGAATAATTGAATAAGCTAATAATATAACTAAAATATAGAGCACACATCTATAAAAGAATGAAAATTCTGTACTTTATGGTAAAAGAAGGGATGCCCATTTATTACAGTATTTACGGTCTTTGACGATCCACCCAATATATTATTTGTGGAGGGTAGTAGGCCCAATCCCACTATGCCTCTCATTTCTCAATTTTTCCTGGCACACCTTAGCCATTATGGTTACTTTCTCTTCCTTTCTATTTTTGTGTGGAGGGAATCTCCCGTGATTCGTGCTCCAAGTCGATCAATACAAGACGGGCACAGATAGGTAGGGACCCGGCAAGCTGTGCATAAAAATTAACTCAAACAGCCGAAAACCCAATTAGCCAGTAATTAAACTACCGCCTTTTCCCCTTTATTATTACCTCCTGTCAATAGTGAATCCGGCCAGGGCAAACCGAAACCAAGCCAATGTAACTGAACGGAAGTAGAGAAAACAAATCCTCATGATTTCTTATAGACGGAACATTACCGTCCTGATTCGCAAGCCTTCCTTATACTATCAAGTATATAAACAGTATATAAAATATTTTGGCACACGCACAACACAAACTTATTGTCCGTCTATATAGTTGGCTAGTATTGGCGCACATTACCGCAAATCATACTTTGCAGACTCCTATTTCACAGCTAATTGACTAATAGATGACCATATAAAATATATACACAGCTCCCTATTCATTTTTATCTATTAGAGAGGAAACCTGTTCACTGCATATAGCCCGTTCGATCAGATACTCGCCAAAGGGGACATTAGTATTATACCGCATACAGCAAGCACTTTAATATGTACTAATACAATGGATACAGGTACAGAGCTCTTTTCTCCATCAGTTAGGAGTTTAGGAGTAGTAGACCGCATGTGCATGGCCCTAAAGGGCCTAACAAAGTGTGCTTTATTTCTATTCTTCTCCTCCATGTATTTAGTTAGTGATTTCTATAGGTAGCCTTTGTACTGTCTTCTCTTCCTCTCACCAATTTCACAATTCAATGTTGGATGTTTCTTCAGAGGAAACTTTTGTCAATTTACTTAGTCAACCGCTATCATTATCGTGGCTGGCTTTGCCAAGATTTTGGCGAGCAGGAGTACAACAGGAACGTTAATGCTAACTTCAGTAACATCTACTGCACTAGGATAAAATGATCGACTTTCTCCACTTTCTTTTTTAACCATTATGCTATTTGGGTAGAAGAGAGAGAGAGAGAAGGCATTAAAGGACGGTTGACTATAGTTGACTAGCTAGGAGGACTGTCTGTTTAATGCTCTCCATCATCCATCCATCTATCTATCCAGCTAGTATCTCATGCGAAGAGACTTTGTTAAGTATAAAACTTTTCTTGTACTATTTTCCATCCATCCATTCTTCTGTCTTTGTCTATCTGCTCACTTACTTACTTCCACTTCCTTCACCCTCTATTACACACAGTTGCTCTCTTCATTGTTCGTATCTATCGTCCGTGCACAGATTCATTACATCGTTCACTCCCTCCTTTCACTCTCTACGACGACTACTTACTTACACTGTTACTGACTCTTTCACTTTATTTTACTTTCCCTCGCTTTCACCAATCCACTTCCTAGGCCAAGTTTAGTCATGAAAACCCGCCATTCTCCCTATAACTATCACATATAGCAACCACTAACCTACGAACCATACTTTCTCCGCCTCCAACACACCACTACTCTAACTTCCCTCTCTCTCCTCTCTATACTACAAGAGTATATTATTATAGTCTGACTTGTAAGGCAAGACACTTGAACTGGACGAAACTAACTTAGTCACTACATAAAATACCTAGCTCCTCTCTACTTCACTTCTTCGTCCTCAACCAGCAACTCATATTAATACATAATGAAACCTTATGTTACGTGACGTAACAACATTATAACATGTAGACATAAGATACGGACTCATGTAACTAATGCATATGTCCTCAGCTAAACTAAACTATTTTAACTGACTGTCGACGGATCTTCTCCTCTCAGGACTCTACCTAACAAGAATGCAGCAAATATCCAACTACTTACTAAATATATAGTTTTGCTCAAAGTCCTTTCCCTACTTTCCCCTCCTATATAATAATCTAAGTTAGTTTTAAGACAAGACAAGTCGACTACTCTTCCTTAAACAAACACAATACCTTTCCCACACTTTCATTTACTTTTAATTTGCATTTTGTACAGCTCCTTTGTCAAAGTCAAACGAAAAACTAGACTTCATCCGATCTTTTCGACCTCACTTCCTACATTACATTATAATTTTTCCCAGAACTTCTACATATCAACTCCTATATCTACACTGGAAGGGATATGTGCAAGACAGCATTAGCAGATTAGAATGTCAGGTAGACTACACTTGACTAAACCTAACCGAGACAGATGCAATACAATGACTTGCCAACAGTTGACTTGGCTCGGCTGATTGTCTTTAACTCAGTTACTAACTAACTTGTAAGGATGTACATACTTATTTACATAGACAAAATAACACATTCTAACTTTTGCCTTTCGTAAGAAAAACCAAAGGCTATTACATTACAGAGCACTACCTATATTACCTATTTACCTTCCTATGTTAAATATAGAGCAGTACTCAGTACTCGACCTCCCGACTTTAGAGACTCAAATTTATTTGAGACTGTGACTTTAGAGACTCAAGACTGAGAATGAGACTTTAGAGACTCAAGAGCCCACTCAAATTTTTATATGGAACAAACAGTTTCTTTTGCACTGCTTATTTGTACTTTCTATTTAATACATGTCTGAAATGCTTTTAGAATATCATCAAAGTAAATGACAAATACTTATACTCCGATGATATCAAAGAAAACAAGTAACCGTCTCGGCAGGAATGAAATTTTTATGAAATAGCAGTGTAGCTATTTTCCCTAGTTAGGTACTTACTAGGGCAAACTAAAATAAAGTATTGAGTGGTCTCTAAAGACGCAAGGTCTGAGAAGTCGTGTAGCAGAGATTATAATGTGCCTACTACAGTCGGATTCCCCTTTGACTAAAGCTAAGC
>JABASI010000922.1:0-30288 GCA_019776505.1 Tomocerus nigrus
CATACATGTACTAAACTAGAAAATCGGACAAGAACTCTGGAAGTTTAAACAAGAAATGCAAAACATGTGACACGGCAGTTTTGATAGTCGTCTTTAATTCCTAAATCTGGGGAACTGTCCAGTTAATTGTAATGCCAAGTTGCCAATAGCATCATGAGGAAAGTGCAACATCAGCAAACCATTCCAAACAGCAATCTTGGATCGTGGGAATCAACAGGGCTGATGGTGTCCGACCTCAAATAAGTTATTGAATTTCGTGTGGCTGATCTTTTATCGAAAGGTGAAAACGTGAAGAAATTATCTCCAACATTGCAGACAACTGAAAAGCATTTCTGAGATTGTCATATTCCAGCTGTCATACTGTTTGATTGCGTCAGATTTAATTTTTGCGATAGTAATCATTATAAGTCAATGTACTTACCGTAATATTATATTCATAAAACTCAGTGGTATATTTAGTAAGTAATATATAGAGCATTGGCTTTTGAAAAGTGTACTTAGAGACGGTAATTAATGATATCAAATATAAATATCCATGACTTAGCGACATCCACATAGATAGCAAATTGTTAGAAGAAAATCTCAAGCAGTCGAGTTAGCTATATATAAATACACACGTTGGTGAATTTAGAGATAAAGTTTTGTACGCTGCAGTGCAATAAGATAAAAGCGACATAATGCTGCCATATTTCATATATTCGACAATTAAAGACAAATCCACTCGGTCAAAATCTACCGGCCGACTGGAGCTACCTACCCCAGCAGCCTCAGATCCTTTTTTTGCGGACATGTCTACAATAGGAACGTCGAGGGGTTTGGATATGTCACGAATTTTAGCTCCAACTGGTGGACATGAAAAAGAAGAACGGCGAATTAAGTCAATTGCCTTTAACCTAAATGAAGAGGGAAAAGCGGTAGGAAGTCCATTAGATACAGTCGTTTTCTCCGACAGACTGAAAAGGAGCCTGACACGGAACAAAAAGAGTCCTATGTATCAAGAGATACAGTATCAAAATCATCCTTGGATTGCAAAAACTGTTCGTATTCATTTATTTCAGATTTATTTGTAATAGTAGTCAGGTACAATATTATGTAACTCAACTATTACGAGCAATTTAATAAAGAGATACATTTCGATGTTAAATAGGATGCCAAATATTTGCAAGGGAGATGTGCAGGTTTCTCTCCAGTTAGTTCACTGTTTCATGAAATGTCCACCAGAGAAAGAGAGGGATCCGAGGATTTTGGAGTTGATTCAGAAGACTCCGAATCGAAATTTGTGTCTGTTAATAAAGTTCCAAAAAATATGAAACTTAAAAAACAGAAATACAACAGAAAATCCCTTTTATACGAGAGCATTAATCAAATCGGAATGGTGAAAGGAGATTTTGCATTCCCTCGCCGGACTTACATGCCTAAAACCATGATTCCGTATGTTGTAGCAGATGACCAAGTTCCAAAGGCAATCATCGTCGAACGTCTCAACAGAGCGTATCGAGCAATTGACATTAACTTGGTAGGGAATTACTGTAATGGTTGTATAATTTTTGTATTCTGCTATGCTAGGCTAGAAATGTAAGTACCTATTTGCATTTGCCTACATGATTTTCTTTACACCTAATGCCATCAAATAAATTGAACTTTTGGCTCGACGAAGGTTTTGCAAACTTTAGGAGTAACGCCCAGTGATCTAATTCCTCCTGCGTATTATGGAGAAAGCAACGAAAAATTTTATCATGAAAAGATGTTTCGAAATCGATCTAAAATAGAAGGATTAGAGAAAGGAGAGTATATTCACCGTGAACTACAGTAAGTTTGAATAGTACTGACCACTGAAATATTTCTAAAACTATTGAAAAAACATATGAGCCCTACAAATGGCAGAAAATGAATGCTAATAATAGCATATTTTCTTTTAATGAACAGACCTGATAGACTGAAAGTTCAGATGTTCCCAGTAAATCGTAAAACTGATGCTTTGCCAAACAGTGAAGCGTCATTGAAATTGGGATTCAAGAAAGGGAAGTTAAATAACAGTGATAGCGGAAGTGAAGAGTCTATCAATGGGAGCAAATCTACTAAAAATCAGTCTCTGAAGACTAGACCTCCGTTTGATCCGATGTTTCCTTTGCGAGTTTTTGATGATGAGCGATTTGATATTCGCAGCGGAATTGAATGGTTGACACTCGGTTGGGATCCTGAAGACAAAAAGAACTATGCCATTCCTGGAAAAGCTTATCTGCCATTTCCAAAACCAGAAAATAAGAAGAATTTGCCTACTATAGCTACAAAGACAAATAAGATACTGTTAGCACGAACAGAAAAGCTGGAAGAGCTCAGAAAGGTTCTAATGAAAGAACGATACACCAGAATGCTGCAAAATGCAGGAATAAGTCCGTCAAAGGGTACAACCATCAGCAAATCATTTCGCCATTCCGTACATAGCACATAATGCTGTGTTTCTTTTCCCATACATTTTACTTATAGGTATCCGTTATCGAATTGTGATTTTTGGTGTGATTAATTTTTAAATAGTGGAAGCCAGTTCAACAAAGATGGAATTGGCGATGTTAGCTAAAGCAGTTAGCACTATATCAAGTTTTACAGATATTCAAATGATAAATCTAGCTGCTGCGCCTTCAAGAAAATCAATATTCTTCAAGAGATACTCTTCATTAGGAGGATCAACGATCTTCCAGGACGCCCGTTCAAGTGATAGTGATGAGGATTTGTACACCCAATTAGAGGAGTCATATGTTGGACTTCAACATGATATTTTAGACTTTCAAGCAGAATTAGCGAAGCCATGTTACAGTCCCAATGCAAATGAATTCGACCCTTCAAAAAGTCGCATGTATTTTGATGGAAAGCTTGAGCTTGATGCGTCTGAGATAGATCTGCAAAGGTGAAATTAGATCTTATGTTTCAAGGAAAACGATTGTACAAATAGTTAAAAAGCAATAGTAGCATAGAAAATTATTTGCATTGTCAAAATTACTTTTATGTTTTAGGAGTGAGTCTTTACTCTCTGAAGTATTCTCTCAAATAGAATCACTGACTTTGTTATCTACAGAGGATTTGGTAAAACAAATGTTCCAGTAAAAATTAAAAGACATATTATGGTTAATTAATAAGTAGGTAATCGAAGTCTGTGAAGTGTTCATCGCTCTTTTCAGATCATTCTTAAGAACCAAGATGATGTAACAGAAAATGACTTAACTGAAAGTATTAGTGAACTTGGTAGTGGTGCTACCACTCCTCGCGAACCATCAATCCATCGGGGTAAATCTGATAGATCCTTCTCACGGAAGAAAAGTAGTGGTGCAAAACAGGAACGACCCGGTTTAAACCATGCCCCAAGTAGTCCGGATGTTGATGCATACGATGATCCTGACTCAGCGGAAAAGTTTATCTTCGATTACGACAAGATGAAGAAACCTCACGACTATGATTGGTGGTGGGTGGATGTGGCCGTAATTGATTACGACTTAGCAAGTCACAAGTACCTCGTGTGCTCTACAACTAGCAAGCCTCAAATTTTTGCATGGATTGGGAAACCTTACCTGTGTTTCGACGCTGAAGATCCTTACATACAAGGAGAAAGGATCCGAGACGCTGTCTTAAGAAGATATGAACAGGAGCAGTTGATGAGATACAATTTATATATTGATTGTCTTCCAGTGAAAGATATTCCAGTTGCAAGTGATGAAGTAGTCACAACAATAGTGAACAAAGTTCACTTGAACCCTAAACTGAGACTATCGGAAAAGCTTCTTAATAAAGTAAATTAATTTAATTACAAATCGACGATTTGGAATTGTTGATGATTGTTGAATTTTGATTGTTGATACATCATGTAATACATTTTTTTTCGAAACAGGTTTGCATAGAACAGGATCTAATGTATCAACGTGTTCATGCTAAATTACGCTTTGAAAAACTTTGCGAAAAAATGCCTAACGCCTTCAAACCTTGGGTTCGGAATAAGCCTGTTAGTGACTTTAAATTAGATGAATATAATTACAACACTAATAACGACAAGTGGGAAAAGCATAAAAATCGCTGTAACCTTTCTTCGCGTGGATTTAACTATAAAGTTCGGCGATTGCAAAGAAAAATGTTCCTCAGTTGGCCTGAAACACAACAAACATTGGAAACAATTGTACAATGTTGCGAAGATGCCAAGAAAAAGAATTTCATTTTGATGAATTTAGATGACCATGTTCATCTTGATGAGTATGAAAGAATTCAACGTGACCACGTGTCTGAGGCTAGTGTGAAATTCTCATTTAGTTACTGGGTAACATTGATCAATTAAATATTCTTGAATACAACTGGTTAGCTTTTATGAATTTTAGCTGATTCAATACATGAAAAACGAATGGTATGAAACAATATTGTCCACAATCAGAACTCAACTTACGAGAATGAACAATGCTTCGTTCAATTTACAAGAGAAAGACTACCAAATGTACGAAATGTCCCGCTTACCCGCTTTTCTTAGATTGATTAACTACATTATGGAAGTAAGATCGTCTAAATATCGTAAAATTTCGGTATATACGGGCAATTGAGCATTGTAGGTAGGTACTTTACTTAAATTATCTCACGTACAATATTAATGCACAATAGGAAACAGTGGAGGCCATGCTACTGAATTCATTTGAGCAATACACGCGTTATATTCAGGAACTTACAATGAACTGTAAACTAAGAAGGGTGTACGACTGGGGAAATGATTTGACGACCTCGAAATACACTCTTCCCAAAGGGTTAAAGCCGTTATTTATCTTGGAATTGAAAATGGACAATGATGGACCAAAATACACACAGCTTTTGTCTAAATATCATCAGACTCCTACCAGAATTTTCGCCATGTGTATCAAGAGTGTCGAAAGATTTCCTCAGGTGCATATCTAATACTATTTCAGTAAAGTTCTTTGATATGCAAAAGTAAGTAATTAACAGTTTTCTTAATGATTTTTAATAGCTGTTTTCAATCGTTATGCCCAACTTTCACGGAAGCGATAAGAACACGCTAAATATTTTGTCGGAAGATGATCCAGCAGTCGTTCGGTTACGAACACAAGCACAAAACTATCTGAAGTTCCCCTTGCTACTCCTCGATAGCTACGCCCAAAAGTTTAGAAGATATTTGTCAATGTGGAAGATGGACAGTCATCCACACCCTTATATGTAAAGTCTGTAAAGACATTTGAGATTTTTTGATAATTAACACGGGCACGGCTACTTAATTTTTTAAAGGATTTTTTCTTGTCAGATCTAGGGATGATGTACGAATGACCACAACAGAACTTCGTAGGGTATTGGATCAACACAGAGCAGATATTGAACGAGTCGAAAATGAAATTACTGAAGAACTTGTAGTATCTGCATTCGTTGCTAACACAGGACTTGTTAAACATGCACTTATCAAAAAGAAGAAAACAGCCTGTCATTTAATGTTGCACAATTTTTCCGAAAGATTAAGAGATATCGTTATAAAGGTTAACGCAATTCATTTTTAGGTGCCTACACTTTCAATGTCAATTTTAAGTTCTGCCATTTTTTTCACTACTTTCTACATTTCTTTCCCTAGATAATGAGTAAATATGCAGCTTGCGAACGAAAGCTAAGTATTCGCTCTGATGAAATAAAGGAAGTAATGGAGCTAAGAGATTATGCTGAAACGGTTCCTGGGTTTATTGCTGATAGTATGATACACATCAACAAAATTGTCAAAGACTATGAGATATTTGAAGAATATAGTTACACTCTGCGTGATGAAGATGTGGAAAATAAATGGACGACTGCAGTTCAGTCGCATAAAATGGTACAAATAGCAGCACAGGCCATGGATTTACTCGAGGATGATTATGAGCGTCTCCTCAAAATCCAACAGCAAGATTTAGTTGGTCTTAGCGATCAAATAGACTCAGCTACAATGGCTATTGCTGGACTCAATGGCCACGCAGATCTGGACAAAGCAGTTGAGGCTGCCGCAGATGTCAAAAAAGTATGGCAAATCGTCAAAGATTTGGAATCTCGAATTGAATTATTAAACGAACGACAAACGGTTTTTAAGCAACCTTTGACACAAACATCATCTTTGAAACGAATGCTCTATGATATCGAACCATACAAGAATTTGTGGTTCACGGCAGTTGGTAAATCCTTATTTTTCGTAATGTACTGTAATATATTCTTAAATTCTTATTGTGCAACTACCTATATGGGTTTGTTCTTTATTTATTTGCTAGAATGCCTGCGTGTCCGAGATTCTCTTATGAAAGATACACTAGAGAAAATTGACGTAACCAATCTGACTAAAAGCGTTCACGATGGACTAAAGGTGATGGACCATTGTATTTCGTACTTCGAAGACATTCCTCCTATTCAGCACATAGCAATGGAAGTAAAGCATCTCACGCAGACCTATCAACCCATCCTTCCCCTTGTGGCAGCTTTCAAAAGTCCCGCCATGAAATCCCGTCATTGGGATGAAATATCAAAAATATGTGGTAATTGTCAGGTTTAGATGAGCTAAATAAGTATTATATTTTCATGTGTAATAAACCCTTTTTCAGGTCATGCTTGTGTTTGTTTTAAGGATTCCCTGTATATCCGAAGGCGAATGAACACTTCAAAAGGTTAATAGATATGGGTCTCTTGGAAAAATCTGATTTAGTTATAGACATAGCGCACAAAGCCGTTAAGGAGGCGGAAATTATTCTTTCTATAGAAAAAATGGAACTTCACATAGGAGAATATTCGATGAGACTAAGTACTGATGATAGCACAGGTGAGCCGTGAGCGATATATTAATAATTATGTCATTATAAAATATTGGCGGTAATAGCAGGGGAATTGTAATTGTCAATGGATTGTTCTGCAGGAATCGAAGTCCAAATAATTCAATTACGTGACTCCGCTTTGGACACAGTCATTGCATGTCTTCATGAAACAGATTTACTTATGGAAAGCCCTTATAAATCATTGTACGAGGAAAGACTGACGTTATGGTGGAAGAAAATTCATGCAATGAAAGAAAATTTGGAACTATGGTTTAATTTACAGGATACATGGCTGAATATTCAGCCTCTTCTTCCTATAATTAGGACACAAACAAGAACCCCAAATGTTTTAAGACTTTACAAAATGGCTGTTAGGGTTTGGAGGAGATTAATTCGCCTGGCGAAGGAAGCTGAATTGGTATTAACTTAATTTTTATATCTTTCAAAGGAACAACGCTCAATACTGAATATGCTAATTCAGGAAAAACAATGATGCAGAATTATTCAGATTGGAATTATAAATAGCTTTTTCAAAGCATGTGTGGTCTAAATTCGTCAATTGAATCTTTTTTCTATTGGCTAATGAAAATTATTTTCAGATGGAAGAAGCAGCCCTGAATCACACTGTTATCAGTAGTCTGCAACAGTTTCAAGGTTTATTGGAAAAGATAAACCAAGGCATGGAAGAGTATGCAAACCGATCAACTCCCCCGAACAAATCTGATTCTGATGACTAGTGATTTGGTTTATCAATGTCATATGTGATGGATGTGGGATTGATTAGTTTTTATTAATCGCAGTTGAAAAGTAATTTTAATGTTCGAGCAGTATAAACTATAAAGTCTCTAAATAATAATTAACATTTCATTATGCATGCATGTTTAAGTTTAAATAAAATAATAATGTATGGTATATATACTGAGCTGTTATTGTGATATAAATGTACAAACGTACACCCGTACACTGAAAATCGATGAAGAGTATTAGTAATAATATTATTATAATCATCAGAATCTTCTTCATGATGATTTTTAAAGGGTAGACAAGGTTTTGCAATATTTTTATATGATTCCGTCATCATACATATCTTGAATAACCTCCATCAGGCGTTTGTTGTATCGCATATTAACGCCTTTGCCTTTCCCCAATGTCAAGAAAATGTCTTCCATGTTATCAACTTTCAGCTCCTCCAAATTTGTGACATTTTCTTTATCTTTTAACATTATGGGCAGGCAAAACAAGGACATTGCAAAGCCAAAGAGCTTAGCCCTATGAAAACGACGCTTCATTTCCTGAAAACTGAAACCTGGTAAAGGCTGGGTTCCCATTAATTCGCACACAGAAATAAACCTATCAGTATAGATTTGCAGCAAACTATCTAGATGCTTCTTCCTGAATTCTGCGTCTGTACTTACGTAGACAAAATATGACAAATCAGTTGTCGGACAACCGTCTCGGCACATTTGTAGATCAACCAGAATGACTTGTTCTGGCTTCTGTGTTTCCGGGTTGTAGCGGAAGAGCATGTTGTTAAGCCAGCAGTCTCCGTGAATCACTACCCTCCAGGGTATATCTAGAATTAATATTTTTAGCTTGAAAGTTTCTTTCAATGACAAGAAATATATAACAATAGGAACGAATGAATTGTTGTTCAATCTCAGTGCAATGTCACTAAACCTTTTGAAGAATCTTCATTTGTCGGCTTTATTCTCATAAAGTTATCCAAATCTGATTCCTTGAGGATCTCTTGATCAAAATATACATTAGTACAGTCTGTGGCCACCTTATGATACGCTTCCAATCCGTGGTACATGGGCGAATCTTTGCCAACTTCTGCTTCTATTATTTCCAAAGCGGGTTTCATGCAGCCGTCAAACATGTTTGACCACATTTTTTGGTCTTCCTGATTTGTGAAATCGTAAACCAAGGATGGAAATTTTTCGGATATCTTTAAAATTTCATTTTTTTGCTTGTAAGCCCAACTTAAGGCGTGGACTTCTGCTAAAGCGTTAAAAGTAAGAATTGCATGATCCAAGTCAATCCCCAACAGTCTGTTCGCCATTTTAAATCCCCAGGTTTTACGAAGGTCAACCATCATGATATAAATATCGAAAGGCTTAAACACGTGAACCTTGTCGGAGGATTGATTACTATTTTCATCTGTAATTAATTTGAGAAAAACCATGATTTATTTTACTCAGGAACACATTTTGAACGTTGACAGTTGATTGCCCAACTTTTAATGTTTTTTTACAAACTGGTATATATAAATAACGTTTTCCTCTGGTTTCTTTTTAATCTAGTCTCATCAAACCAATTAACGCCAAAGTGTATTTTGCAAACCTTTTTGATTTTCGAAGTTGATGGCCTCCCCAGCTACGAAAGGAGCAAAAGCTGGTTTTACAATGTCTTTCAGTCCCAAATCTTTTTGAAATTTTGTCAGCTCTGGGATCCAAGTTTTGTAGATGAGTAGCTCTTTCCAGAATATATTGGATTTATTAAGGAACTCTTGCCGAATTGGATTTGCTGGGTAGCATTTAGACAGTAGATGCAAAGTTTCAGATTCTCCATTTTCCGAATCATCTGATGCAATTTTCACCTCTAGAGCATACAGAATGCTCATGTAATTGTCTCCTAATTCTGAACCTGCTTTTATTGAAAAAGATTTTATTTTTCTTCCTAATTTGATTTCTAAGGACTCCTTAGTAATTAGCTCAGAATTTGCAGAGCTGGAAGACATTTTTTAGATGATGACGACCGTGCAATGAAATACTATATCTACCAATGCAAATTAGCAACTGTCCTGCTTACTCAATTTAAGAGCTGCATATTTGGTTATTCAGATTAACGCAGTTTCTCTGTATGCTTTCACTGTATCTGTCTGTCTGTACGTCCGTCTGTCCCTGTGAACGATAACTTTACAACGGAGTGGCGTACAATGTTCAAACTTTCTGTGTGTCATCTAGAAATTATAGGTTTGAGTTCGAAAATGGGGCCACTGGGACTGGGTCAACTGGGTCATCCTGGGGTCATCTCATTGATACATTGAGATATGTGGTTCAAATATTGTACACATAGTACTACGGCCGGTCTAAAGAAAGATAATTCATATATATTGGGTCAGTAGGACAAGGTCAAGGGTCATTCTGAAGTAATCTCGCAAACGGATAGAGATTGCCGTTCATTTGCTTGCACTAATGGTGCACTAATGTGTACACTTAGTATTATTTTTACCAGTGCGCTATTACCCTAGTGGGTCAGTGCGTCAAGCGTTACTCTGTATTACGTCCGTTTTGTAATGGTTTATTTGGCTTGGTATGTCCTGCTTAGTAATTTCTGAGGTTGCATAGTTTTTGTGTAGATGTGAATTGAGTGAGTCTGGTATCATCATAGTATCATGTAACGGCCTTAGTTTCATGTTGGTCTACTTTGTAAATGCATTAACTTATCTATGATTACCTACTACTGACGTATAATCGGTATAATTGTAATAATATGTCAACTTATTATGTTTAACCATTTGAATACCCCATTGCGACACCACGTTATTTTGTCCTTATACAGTATCTCTATATATAGATATCTATTCTATAGGTTAGTTCCTTACTCTAGTAAGTTCTATATGTAAGTTCGGATCTTGTATATCAACATCATACTCCTGGTCTATTGACGTTGATAAATACAAATACAAATATTTAATGGAACGTACTAAATATAGTGCCGGCCAGTCACAAAAATATGATAAAAAACAAGCACACATTTAGTAGGTACCTATACTAAACGAGACAAAAATTGCGGTACTAATACCTGTATAATACCTACACCTACTTACACATTCCCTAATTTCGTATGTTTTGTGAAGAGACAAATATTTCATTCGTTATTGTTTTACTCAATATGCGTGGTATGTATTAAATTGAGAGACTTTAGGAGGTAGGAGTGCAAGGTGGGTAGTGAGTATATGTTATGAATGTATTATAGTTATTATCAACCATGTTTCAGTTATCGCAGTTATCAGTTCAACAATACTAAAAGTTTTGCAAAAACATACATTACTCTCCTTGCAATTCATTTGTATTTCTTAAAAGTACATCAGCAGGGGACCATACATAGATTGCCACATATTATTACAATTGGTAGGTCCTCCTGCTTAACCCATTTAATTCTATTATTTATGTATTGAACCATTGTAAAACAGATATAATACAGAGTCGCGTTGGTGCATGACTACGGTCACCTCGACCTATTGACCATATGTAATTACGTCCTAGATGTTCCTTTGAACACTAGTATTATGTAATGCATTAAATTTTAACTTTTCGGTCCACTTTTGACATATGATCTTAGAATAACCCTGTTGGCATATTGGCCCCATTTTCACGTTTAGTCTTCTTTTAGACCGTAGTAGTACGTGTGCAGAATTTGAGCTATGTATCCGCGCACTCATGGGATGACCTCAGGTTGACTCAGTTAGCCTTGTCCAAGTGACTCCTTTTATGTACTTAGTGGTCCAATGGACCTCTCGATGACAAAAAATTTGAACGATATTCGTCAATCGATTCTAAAGCTATCAGGGACGGACAGACAGACAGATTGGGCATTCTATACAGAGCAGCTACGCTACTCTGAATAATATATACGCAGAGAGGAATGAAATAACAGGCAGATCAGCATAGTAGTTAAACCTATTACAGGAAAGACATGTCCGTCCGTAGTACGTGATGGGATATTTACAAATAAACTTGGCATTTGTACAATAATAATATGTACCTAGATAATTTTTGAAATAGTACTTAATTGCTGACTTTAAATGGTGAGAACTAGGTAGGTATTTCAACAGCCTTAGACATAGATATTATACTACCGAATTTTATAAGCATTAAACAATAACCTTGCATTATATTCCTGTCAATCGTATGTTCGTGCATGTGCCGACATGTTGAACAATCAGTATTAGATCTTATTGTTAGTAGTAAATATTTATAATAGATTTCTTTGCATGTTATGAAAATGAACCTACCTAGGTGTATAGACATTAATGAACTAATCTTGATAATTCCAAATATTGCTGTGCTACCACAAATACATATGAAACTACAGCTTATGCAGAAATATGTAGAATGCTCTTGTGATCGTGTTATATAATAATTTAATAATACATAGAATACGTATTTGGGATGCACAATGATATTTTTATTAGGCGTCATTAGTAAAAGGGTTTATATATGTACAGTATTTTAATTGTTGTTTGGTAACATTTACGCAGTTTCTCTTTTGTGGTCAAGGGTCAAGGTGGACAAGATACATAAAGCTACTGCTATATGTATGAATTTATAATCTATGCCCTGATGAGCGTACATTTTTAGATAAACAGCATTTTTAGCATTTTTGTTTAGCATTTATTAGGGGATTACTGAATTCACATTCTAAATAATGCCTTCATCGTAAAATTCCTGGGCGAGAGTTCCTATGTATTTGCTGTATCTGGTGCTTTTACTCATACCTTTACTAAGGGCCATCAGGATTTCTTCTTGGTTGCCTTCAATTGCGTCTTGCTGAACTGCGTCCTCTTTCTCCTTTAACATATTTGGAGCAACTAAAAGGGATATTAAAAATCCAAATATTTTGCTTCTCTGATAACGACGCTTCAGTTCCTGCAGATTAAATCCTGGTAAGGTTTCCGTTTGGAATATTTTGCAGAAATAATTGAACCTTTCATAGTACAGTTCTAAGATTTCGTCGCAGTGATTTTGTCTGGTTTCCAGGAATGTGCTTGTGTACATGAAGTACACCAAATCGATGACAGGAGAAGCTTCTCTGCTTAGTTGGAAATCAACCAAAACAACTTCCTCTGGTTTATTGGTATCAGGATTGTACCGGAAGAGCATATTAACCAATTGACAGTCCCCATGTATCACCACTCTCCAAGGAACTTCTGCATGGTACCAAAATTGACACATATTAGACCAAAAAAGTTTAGGCGGAATTGTTTCTGGTTTTGTTAAACTTACGGCTTTTTATGCGGATAATAAAGATTACTATAAGCAAATAAAAGCACCTTTGTAATTGTAACATGTCAATCTAGGAAAGACATACTCACCTGTTGATTCTGGAGCATTTTTAGGTTTGACGCGGAAATGCTTTTCGATTTCTTCTTCTGGTTCGACACTTTCGCCGAAAAGTGCTTTCATTACATTGTTACATGGTCCCTTAAAATTAATTAGTGCAGCTAAAACTTGTGGATCTATATCTGGATTTGATTTTAAAGATTCTATAGCTTCCTCTACAGTCGACGCCATAACACTCTCAAATGTGGTACGACCTTTATCGTAGTCAAATACCATTGAAGGGAATTTCTCTTTGATGACTTCAACTTTCTTTTGAGTTTTATATGCCCAACTTAAAGCATGGGTTTTGGCCAGGGTTTCCACAACCAATAACAAATGATCTTTGTCCAATCTCACATGACGGTCGGCAAGCTTAAAGCCGTAAGACTTACAAAGGTCCACCATCATTACATAATTTTCGAAAGGACCAATTAATTTATTCCCTTTATTATTGCTGTTACCTGGAAAAACATAACGTGAGGTTAATTAACATTTAATTATTGTAATGAAGGATGAAGGAAATGTTCTTTTCTTTTAACGTTTAAAGATTTGAGTCTACATTATTGCATTGAGATTGAGACTTAGTAGTTCATGCAGAGATGGAAAAATAAAATAATAATTAATTAAGATATTTGATTACCGCATTCATCGTCGGGATTATAAGTATCGCCTGCTATTAAAGCTGGAAAATTTAACTTGACAGTGTCTTTTAAACCCAACTCTTGGGTAAATTTGAGCAGTTCAGGTACCCAAATCTTGTAAAAATCTAATTCTTTCCAAAATATACCCATCGTATTCAGATATTCTTGCCTCCCTGCATTATTGGGGTAGCATTTTGAAATCAAATGCAGCGTTTCGGTCTCAGTGTTATTACTTTCGGAGTTGCCTTTGTCATTGGAAGTTACAGTTACATCAAGATTGTAGAGAATACTCATGAAATTGTCTCCAGTATCAGCACGTTGTTGGATGGAGAATGATTCTACCTTTCTTCCCAATGCATTCTCCAGAAATTCTTTAGTTACTACTTGCGTACATTCCGAACCCATATTATTTCAAATGGTCGCAAAACGTCCTAATTTAATTTTAATATAATGGACAGTGGTACAGTGTAATTTAATTGTTGTTTCTCTCAATCAATAAATTGGGGGAAGCGGAAAACGGATCAGTCATTCACAGAAATACTCGGATTTCTGATATACAATATCTGCAAATGTCTTGAGATGAGAGTAGTTGAGAGTTGAGAGAGTTGAAGTGCCACTTTTTGACACAATACACAAAACACAACTGTCACATAATATTTATTGATATTTGTATGCAATTATGATGCAACATTCGCTTAGCTGTCTTTATGTAGGAAACAAAATTAATTGTAAACCCTATATAGTAGTTACCCTATAGTACTATCAATGTCCATGTTGTAAACTTATGTAAGTAATGTTGACTGTGTGCATGCGTTAATTATAAATTATATAATATATATACGTATTCAATGTGATGTTATGTAACTTGAGTACTTTATTGCGTAGGTACCTAATATGTAGCAACACGTATTCAACGTAACAGTGTACCTTTTAAACTTTATTAGTGGATTATTTATTAATATTACTGTCAAGTGCCCTTTAAGCAGATAACTTGAAATAAAAATGTTTATACCGAAAACATCGATGTATATGTGATGCAACAGCTGTCAGACTGTTTTAGATTTCACAACGCGCAATGCAATGGCATTGATATTTGTACATGAAGACCATAACAGCACGATAAAAAAGTTTGTATTAGACTGGGTATCATACACATAATTAAAATGTTAGTAGATATAAAATAATATAAATGTAGGTAAATAAATAGTGAATATACCCACATGCATAATTCACTTAAGTACATATTATAATTCTCCAGCAATATATTATTATGAGTATGAGATATGGATGATAGTATATTAATGACATTCTATTGAGGAATAGTATATAGACAAGCCATATGAAACAGTTCATAGAATACAAAGTAATCTTCAACAAGAAGTGATTTAACATGGCTTAAAAGGGGCGTATCATCATAAGGGATGTTCAAGGAAAGTAGAAGTAGTATATTGTATTTAATGGGAAATGAGAAAATAATTATCTTTAGCAAACAATCATTATTTTTTTAATAATTTAGCTGGACCTATTGTGAAATGCCATAGTATATAGTGCTATCCGCAATATCTATTTCTGAAAGAAAATTATAGATGCAAATAGAATGACTTTTTGCTTGCTTCCGAATATTTATTAACTCAAGGTCATGATCATAGCCGTAACAGATATACATTATAAATACCTATAGCAGTACATTGCACTAACGACTTTTAAATAATGCCTTCATCGTAGAATTCCTGGACAAGAAGGCTCATGTTTTCTTTGTACCTTTCATTTGTGCTCATTCCTTGTGTAACGGCCATCAACATTTCTTCTTGGCTGCCTTCAATTGAATCTAGTTGGACTGCATCCTCTTTCTCCTTTAGCATAATTGGAGCAATCAGAAGTCCAATTAAAAACCCGAAAATTTTGCTTCTCTGATAACGACGCTTCAGTTCCTTCAGAGTAAACCCTGGTAAAGTTTCCGTTTGAAAGATTTTGCAGAAGTAATTGAACCTTTCATAGTACAGTTCTAAGATTTCGTCGCTGTGATTTTGTCTGGTTTCCAGGAATGTGCTTGAGTACATGAAATACACCAAATCGATGATAGGACAAGCTTCTCTGCTTAATTGCAAATCAACCAAAACAACTTCCTCTGGCTTGTTAGTATCGGGATTGTACCGGAAGAGCATATTGGTCATGTGACAGTCCCCATGTATTACCACCCTCCATGGAACCTCTATAACGGTAATAAAAATAATTAAATAAATACTTTGTATCGGTTTTAAAAAAAGCTTTCCAGCAAAGGAGGATTTAAAAATTCAACTTAAAAAACTTAGTAATGTGAGATTGTGTTTGTACTTTGTACAGTAATAAATATTCTAACAGAATTCTTTGGGCATGCACATATGTATATACCAGACATATCATAACTCAACATAGGAAACGGAGAACGAATTATTTTCGACAGGATAGTTTGGTGAAATTATATGAAATGAAAAGGAACTTCACATTATCACCTTTGGTTTAACCCTATGAATTAATAAAATGTGACCAGAATTTGCGTTTTTTTTGCCAAAATGGCTTTTTTGACTCATGTATGGACTATGGACATCCTGTACAAATACTGCGGAGGCTATTCAGTCATTTCAACCCGGGATTTTTTGCAGATGGGTAATAACCTCATAAGTCATAACACTATATATCATCTACAACAATTTAACTGTAATGCTTTGATTGTAATTTAACGTACAGTATAATACGGTGAATACGGCAAAATGGTGATTTCTTGAAGCATTTAATGAATACTAACACACCTAAAACAAAGCGCCTCTCCCACATAGGTATGAGTGTCCACTTTTTTACAGACACACAAGGACAGGCGGACGGACGATTAACATTTCTATAAAGTTGCTTCATGCAGTTTTTTAAACATTATTAGGACAAAACATTTGCAACTATTAATTATTACTATTACAACCACCCACCTGGTGATTCTGGGACTGCTTTAGGTTTGATGCGAAAATATTTTTCGATTTCTTCTTCCGGGCCGGCAATTTCACCGAAGAGGCCTTCCAGTACTTTGTTACAGGGTTCCTTAAAATTAATCAGTCCAGCTAAAGCTTGTGGATTGATTTCCGGAATGGATTTTAGTGTCTCTATAGCTTGATCTACAGTGGACATCATCATATTCTCAAATGTGGTACGACTTGCTTCGTAGCCAAATTGTATGGAAGGGAATTTCTCCTTGATGTTAATTTTCTTTTGACTTTTGTATGCCCAACTTAAAGCATGCATTTTGGCCAGAGCTTCCACAACCAAAACCAAATGATCTGTATCTAGTCTCTTAAGTCGATCGGGTAGTTTAAAGTCGTAGGTCTTGCAAAGATCTACCATCATAACAAAATTTTCGAAAGGACCACTTAATTTCGTTTCATTGTTGTTTTCGCCCTCCCCTAAAAAAGTGAAACAAGGCACACTGAGAATAATAAATATTAGTTATATTATGGCAATCGCTGTGGATAATGAAAATTAGTCTTAGATGTACTAATTTAATAACAGTTGTTATTTGCTTTATACAATAAAAATGAATACATAGTTTTAGTAAATGAGACGAGAAAAGCTAGTTCGTTCAAAGTTCAAAGCAATAAACGTAATCATCTCATTTTAAACCAGATATCGAATTTGTTAGATTAGTTACCTACCTGATTCTTTGTCAGTATTCTTAGCATCGCCTGCTACTAAGGTCGGAAAGTTTAACCGGATAGTTTCTTTCAGGCCTAATTCTTGGGCATATCTGAGCAATTCAGGCACCCAGACCTTGTAAAAATCTAATTCTTTCCAAAACACACCAGTTAAATTGAGAAATTCTTGTCTCCCTGCACTGTTTGGAAAACATTTCGAAATCAGATACAACGTTTCCGTGTTCGAACTTTCGGAGTTACCCTTCTCGTTAGATACAGTTACATCAAGTGTATAGAGAATGCTCATGAAATTGTCTCCAGTATCAGCCTTTTTCTTGATAGAGAATGATTGCACCTTTCTACCCAATGCATTCTCCAGAAATTCTTTAGAAATTACTTCCATACCTTCAGTAGAGCCCATATTAATTATGCCAATTCTGCAAAACTATATGTAAATGAAAATCATAAATTTTTTCCTTTATATATTGTAGGTCTGGAGAAAAATTGAAAACATTAAAAGATAGTGATTGCACGTGAAAACTTGAGAATTGATCCACATATGTATATCAGTACATCGAGTCATGTAGTATACAGTATACTAGTACAGTACCACAAAATAAAAATAAATGAAAGTTTTATCTAATCTTCCTCTACATTCGGTATTACTATTATAAATAATTGCATTCTGATATAATAATAATAATATAGGTACCTAGGTTTAGGTGGCTTTTAATTGTGATGCTATATCGCCTATATCTTTATCGTTTCATCATTTCATGTTGCAGTTGTGTTGGAGAGGTATCATAATTGTATTCATAGCTCCTGCTGATTATGATGATGAAATTATAATCAGGAAACGTCTAATCTAAATTGTAGCAACCTAAAGTTTTGCAGGAGTATTAACGATATTGTAATAATATAATTTTAATAATAACATTATAATTTATTAGCCCTCTGCATTCAAAATTTTTGCTATAGTAAGAATACAGTATAAAAAGTGTAATATAAAATTGTAAAATGTAAGTATAATATTATTATATGTTTAGGTATGTGTTCTATGTACTATGTACCAGACTTAGGTAATTTTAAAGGATGTAATAGAAACAGAGGATGCAAGCAAGATACAAGATAACCATTTAATTTACTATCCATTTGCAAAATCCATGCTTCGCAAGTCCGTAAAGTTCTCGTATGTTATAATAAACCATTGTGAAACCGATATAATACATGCAGAGTAGTGTTGGCGCATAACGAGGTTGACCTCGACCTATTGACATTATAACGTACTAGTACTACTTGTCACTTTTAGCACCAGTAGTTTGTCAATCAAAGTTTTAACGAAGTATTTCCGTCCGTTTTCGACATCTTAGTATGACCTGGTTGACCTTGAACTATTGGCCCCATTTTCATGTTTAGTATTTTTTCGATGGTAGTAGTACGTGTACATTTGATTGAACTATTATGTATCTCAATCAGTTTATGAGATGAGCTCAGAATGATCCAGCTGACCTTGTCCCAGTGACCCCATTTTCAAACTCAGCCGTCCAATTATGGCTCTCTAGATGACACAGAAAATTTGAACGATGTACAAAAGTTACCGTGCCCAGCGACGAACGGACAGACAGACAGGGAATTCGTATAGAGAGCAGCTAAGCTATATTTATTGCAGAATTTAAGGAGGGCATTGTGAGAGTACTCAGAGGAGGAGTGCCGCGAGGAGAGGCTATGTCTCTGTCCCGGGTCCCGTGTGGAACTTCATGATTCATTTTCATTTGGGATTTCTTATGTTAAAGGAGGAAATTCCAAATTAGGGGTAATAAGATACATGTATTTGGCGGGAGTCAAAAGAGGAGGTAAATAGTCAGACAGAAAAAGGTTAGCTATAGTATCAAGGATTGGTGACTGGAGACAGGAACAGATAGGACAGGGACTACTGTGGCCAAAAAACTATTGACAAGCACACCATCATCACATCACAACACAATCAGTCAGTCCACGTCCACAACCAACACAACTGACAACATACAATGAGAAAGTGAGATAGGGACCACGACACGACGATCACTGACCAACTGATCATGCATAGCACAATTGTCATTATTCCCGGAATTCAACATTAGATTGTTTTACTTTATTCTTTCTTTCATTCCTCTTCTGATTGCGAATACATTTAACTGTCAACTGTGTCAAATGTACATGTTTTAAAAATTTGTTGTTGTCAAGTTTGGAGGGTGATAATACCTAATAACAAAATATTAATAATAAAGTCAAGCTCACTCAAGTGCCAAGTCTGCCAAGTGGCAAAGGCTGACGGTTGAAGGTGAACATCTGACATCACTCATCATCACTGAACTCCTACCTGCTGTGTGTGTTTGACTTCACACCTGAGAAGGCGAAGGTATCAAGTCACAAGTGCGTAAACAGTATAAGCAACGAACTTATACTAATAGATTTATCGAAAAGAGGTAAATTGCGTTTTAGCGTTAAGCGTAAGCCATAAGCGTTATTGTATTTCAACGCTAGTATATTTTCAGTAATTTGTACATTTATCTTTGTAATCATTCTTTATAGAATAGTAGTAGTGACAGTGAGTGACTCAATTAAAGATGCAGTCCAACTCAAGCTCCTCCTCCACCGATTCTGGGTTCCAACTTTTGGGTTTCTCAGCAGCTAAAAAGTTCATTGCAGCTTATGACAATGGGCGCAATGTTTCTGACATGAAGGATTCTTTGACGGTAACAACGTATACGTACAAATTAAGGCTGTTTTCCGAATTATTTGCTATTTACTTTGGGATTTAAAAATTTTGTATCTATATTAGTTAATTTGGTTTCTATTCAGGAATTATCGCGGGAACATGGGGATGACAATTTTTACTCTGCCCCCATATTTTCTCAGTTATTGCGACGTTTGGATGGTATCCTTTCTTCAGCTGCAGAAACCAAAGAATCCGGAAGCATTGTTGTTTTGATACTGCAATATGTAATACAATCGTCCAAGGACAACGAAAACGTCAGAGTTTCCATCCGAGACGATTACGGCTTTATGCTGCATCTGGCCTCCCTTTTTGATCCAGGTCGCAATAATGATGCAGAGTTAATTTTGGAGTGTTTCGAACTAATATCGCGAGGGTTATTAATATCATGGAAAGCCCCTTATGTACAAGGGATGATCACCAAATGTTTCATGTACATCCTTAACCAGGAAATGGAAGCCAGAATTTACGACACTGTTTTACAGTTGCTGATCAACTTATGCAGAAGGAACCCCAGTTGTATCATGATGGTCAGACAGCATAAGGATTTCCACCAAGTATGGGCGCATATTCGAAACATAATGAGCGAAGATTATCGCATACTAGTGACACATTTGCTCTACCTTCTGGAACCTACCATTCCATTTTACAATTTTATTATTGGACATGAAATGGTTTCACAAAAGATTGAAAGTATACTAGAAACATGGGACGAGTCGAGACCAGATAACATTAATGATACTGAACTGTCTAAACAACTAATGAAAGTTAGCCATCTAATGGAATCGATTCTAGATAAAATGAAACCAGTTTACGAATCTGTTGCTGCTGAAGAAGAGAACCCATCATCATCCTCTCCTAAAACTGATTGTTTAATGGACCACCATAAACTCATAAGTGATACGAAAGCTATCATGATGCAAAGGCTCATTTCAATTAATAACTTCGTGAAGACAGATTTCTTATGGAGCAGTTCACTTATACAGGAGCTTCTTGGGTTAATGCCTATCTTGTTTCCCTTGTACACAAGAAGGATGTTGTCCACGGAGTTTTACAAGGTAAAAGCAGATATTTATTAAATTCGATAATTTTCAATAATAATTTCAGTTACCTAATCAATTTAATGTGCCTTAAGCAGGGTTTGCTTTAAAGTCTACTATCTGGATTATTGGTATGTTGCTTACAGTTTAATATTTTATCATTTTTATCGTTTGTAGATTGCGTTCGAAATTATTGACAGAATAGTTACCAGGTCGGGAACAGACGTGAAATCATTCACCACTTGCTTAAAAGTGTTTCATTATTTGGCGCAGCACTTGTCAGTGATGGATTCACCTAAAAAGAACGAGCTAGGCTCTCATTTGTGCCAAACTTTAAATCGCATCGAGCTACTTATCGACAATTCCCCGGAAGCTGTCGATCGGAATATAACGTGCCTTCAATTGGTAATAAATAAACATTTGCAAACAAATTATATTGAAATTACTCCGTATAAAATCAATCATAGTTATCTATGTAACGAGTGTCATTGTTTTAGATGTCTTTTCTGGCGGAGCTTCATGCAACTAGTGACTTGGTGTCAGATAAGTTAAATGTTGACACACTGGAGGGTTTACTAGATATTTTGTCCCATGAAGATGAGTCATTGCCTCCTCAAGTACAGTTAAATAAGTCTATTTGTGCTGTCGAGCTGCTGAATCTTTTGTCACAATATTCTAAAAAGCCTCAAATTATTAACCTAATAATGAAGTCGATCTCATCTCATGCTACGTACACTCACATTTCCAATTGTATTATTAATGCGCCTGAGGAAATTGTAGAGAGAGCTCTTCACATAACTGCCTCTGTTGGATTCTATGGAAAGAAATCGTATGTGTCTATGCTCAAACGATTTTCGAAATATTTGAAATTTGAATAGTCTCTAATAATTAATTATAACTACCTAGGTAGTTATGTAACTTTATTTAACGTTTTGTGTTTTTGATTATCCAGGTCTGCCGGTGTGGCCAAAGCGCTCATGATAAAACGTGATCGACCTCTAAGTTTTAAAGATTGCGCTCCAGTGGCTGCACAGACACTCGGACCAAATTATTTTACTGGAGCTACACATTTAACGGAGACTTTAAGATCAATTGGCGACCTTGTGGAAATAGACGCTGACGCTGTATGTATCCACTTGTCTTTTTGTACTTATTTATTACTGTTGCAAAAATAATGTATATTAAATATCTGAAATATGTACCAATTTTCGATTCCCGATTTGTCTGTTTTAAGGGATTTTATTAGAAGCAGGTGTCTATAGGATATTGGATGCGCTCTTTGTTATGTGATTACTTATTAATTGCGTTGTATGTAATTTAGATTTCTGATACTGGGATGCTCAGCGACATTTTTGCTTGGTACCGACTGAATAAGGAAATGCATGAACATGAGATATACAATTTAAACAACCACGTGTATCAACAAAACAAAACGATTGCACATTTAAAATACTTGGTAATTATTTGCTGTTACTTATTATTTTCCAATTCAATTTAGTCTGTCTTCCTCATAGTATAGTTTTGTTATTCAATTCAATATTGAGTTTCCTCGTCGCTATTTTCTAGTAATAATAAGTGTATTATTTCATTTTAATGTGCCTATTAACAGATAGAGAGACAGACTGAATTTATGTCCCGTCGCTTAGAAGGGAAAGATGAAAAGGAATTTCAGATTCTCTCGTTACAGCATAGATTAGAAAAGGCTACAAAAGAGATGAAGACAATCACTGCTCAAACCACTTCGGTAAAAAATCACCAATAAATAATGTTATCATGTAAATGACTATTAATGATAAGCTAATACCGTATTACTAATAATAATAATTGTATACAGGAAATTGAACGCTTGAAAGAGAGTCTAAGGTTGAAAACGGAAGCGCACAAGGATGTTTCTGAAAAGTTACAAACGTTGGAAGTTTCATTCGAAACACTTAAGGTGCAATCAAAAGGTAAAACTGGTCAAATTGACCAATAATATTAACGTTGTATCCGTATTGGAGTAGTAATGAAGTAACTTTTAGGAACTTTTAGTGACTGAAATACAACTGTAAATTATCTTTATTTAATTTGGGATCTTTATAATTGCAGAAGCGCTGAAAGAACGCTCAAGCCTAACTGAAAAGGTGAAGTTTCTTAAGTCCGAAAACAAGGAACTTAGTTCTGATTTCTCGAAAATTAAAAAGGTAATTAACTTTTAGACTTTGTTAAAACTCATAGTAGTGAGAGATTTCGTAGATATACTATTTCCATTTTCCACCACTGTTCAACCAGAACTAATAAAAATAGGTTACTCAAAAAATCTTGAAAATTAATCTTATTTTGGCGTTTTTTGTAAACCCTAAAAAATATATCATTAGAATAATAATTACCAATGTTAATCTGGAAAAGATTTTAATACCATTATTTGTTGAAATATTTTAATATCTTAGGAATTAAGTGACGGCAAGCAAAAAGTGTCCAGATTGGAAGGCGAAGTTAAAAAGAAGGAAGAAGAGCTGTTGGCTGTGAGTGCAAGGCTAGAAGAAAAGACGAAAGTACTAGAAACAATTCAAGGTGTGATGGGTGTGAGAAATTTCAAGTGATTTACAAAATAATTTTTATTGTTGCAAGTTATAAGTAAGGTTGCGCATTTTATACTTAGATTATTTCCTTGCCAGATAGATACAAATTCTTGGTTTATGGTTTTCATTATTTAGTGTTTTACCCTTTTTGTAATGATGACGATGACAGTTATTTGCTGCGATCGAATTAAATATGTAGTTTGAATGCTAAATACATGTTATTATGCAATATCCATAAGCGCATTTTATACAATATTTGACTATTATAGTGTTTTATAGTATTGTAGAGCTATCAAATGCTAACTATTTAGATTGGGTACTGGTTCTTTCTGATATTTAAATTGGACCATTTTGTACAATGCTCATATATTGAGCGTATGTACGATATTATAAGAAACTGACGTGAGGATAAGTTGACCCTATGCATAAAGTACTAGTGCGTTTGTAGCTATTAATTATATGAATTTCTAATACTTAATAATATTTTATAATTAATTTCTTTCCCTGGAATGCATGATTGTGCTACTATAAATGGCAATTGTAATTATGTGGAAATTAATAATAATATTATATGTTGTTGGCGGTATTAAAACACTGTTAATAGAGTTTCCGCCGATTATGAAAACAAAATTCGAGTTTCCAGTTTATGAAATAAAATTCAAGTTTATGAAAATTGAAAATGCCATAAAAAAGCAGAATTACAGAGTGTATACCTTTATTTATGTTTTAAAAAATTCGATTACGATAGAAGTAGATATTCAGTTATAATATTATTATGTTTAATATAAAGCAACGCTATTCATTCATTCATTGTTGTAAAATACTTTTGCTCTTGGTATGTATTACGTATCAATCAATTAATATTACATCATTATGTCGAAAGAAATGCAAATACAAATATTCATGCAAATATTCATGGAAATTGTAATCTAAACATAAACTTATTATAATTGTAACTCCTAAATGCATTTCTATATGTACACTATTAACCTTAAAAGTTGGAAAGTCTACTTATTTAGTCGCAGAGTAGAGTGTACATAAAATTTCATGTTGTAAAAAAACCGATTTCGATATAAATGAGTGATCTGTTTAATGTAAAGTAACGCAATTAAGGGATTAAGTTTAGGGGTAGGAGGGAGGATGGGTAGGAGGTAAGTTTAGGCGTAGGAGGGGTACTAAGGAGTAGTGGTAGTAGGATAAGTAGGAGTAGCGTAGTAGGACTGATAGTATACAAATACATGGGGAGGTTATTAATTATCATAACATTAAAAAAATGCATATTCCTACTCTGAAACTTCTAATCTAAAAGACTGTAACTCGTAAACGTATAATATTATAGGTACTTGTATACTAAACAACAGCTCGTAAGTTCTAACTATTAATATTCGGGGTACTAAAAACTAAAACAATGTAGACTGCGGAACTAACATCACTAAAATATTACTACTTCTAAAGTTCTATCTAATACAGTTATAATTAGAAGACAATCTTTTTGGCTTAATTTTAATCAGAATCGGTTGTTTCTTATCTAATCTTCTTTAAGAATGCCCACCTGAAACAGAATCCTCGTGAATCGTGATAATAGGCAAACATGTCGTAGGTAAATCGTCGTCATTGCTCTCGCTCGTTTCAACCTGGCTATTCGTAGTTTTCGTTTCGTCATCCTGCTCCATAAAGTGGTCCGTATTGTTTGCTTCTTCGGCGGTTTCCATTTGCTCCGTTTTCATTCGCGCTAATCGATCTTTATGAGCTTGGGCATAGGTAACAGGAACGGCGACATCCAAATAGACACGAGTTAGAAGCTTGGCCATATTAGAGACTAAGTTAAGACCTGGGCGAAGACGCTCATTTTCATAGCACATGTAGGCTAAAAATCTAATCGAGGAAAACGCCTGGTTAAATTTTTGTAAATTTCTTGGATCGCCGTAATCATATTCTTTTTTCCCAGTTGAATTATCAGAATTTTCCTTTCGAGATGGATAAGGTATTTGCTCCAGAATCGGGTCGCTGTTACTTATGAGATCTGACGAAGATGTTGCTCTAGTTCGGAGTAACTTGGTTTTATTTATCGGCACCTCCTCCTTCTCTGCATTTCTTGGGGCTGTTTCGACTTCAGAACGATCTACTCAAGGAAATTACTTCTTTCAGTAATGGAAATGTTGAAGTCAGATACAAAATGAAAGAAAAGAACGTATAGAAAATGGATACTCTGCCTGCTCACCTGTCTCAGTAATGGCTTCTGATGATTCCCTTGCACATGCAGTCGCCGATGGTATTTCTAATTGATTTATGCGATTTATAATTCTTCTGGGGCCAACAGCAATGAATTTAGATTTGGTTGCAGGCGCAGCCGGGGCAGGTACAACTGTAGTGGTATTGGAGGACGAACTATCCGAATCTCCAGAATATTCTTGCTGGTCACGGTTACTGTTAGATTCATGTGGATAATGTGTAACTAATCTTTCTACATTTTGTGGAGTTGATGCCTGCGTTGCAAGATCTTGTTGGTAGTAATCTAGTATTTTTTGCCGTTTTTGAGCAGCCGAATTTCTTGCAGTATTTCTTACAGTCCTACTTCCAGGACGCCCTGGAATCGAATTGGTAGCAGTAGCAGAGCTTTGGAGTCCTTCGCGATGCCCACTCTTAGCGGGCTCAGTCTGTGTCGCCTGAAAGTACTATGCATTAGTGTCTGACATTTTCAAGTACAAGTTTCAAGCACATAAATAGTACAAGTTAGAATCTTGAAAGTCGGAAATCTTACTTTTGCATTAATCCAAGAATGAACCATACACCAGCGGACAACATCTTTATGTTGGATTTGCGAATCATATTGTGCCAGAAAGAAATGTAAATCAAGTATCCATTGGCCACTTCCTGCTGGGCAAGATTTGGTATACTTTTGCTTAAAAATTTGGATGAGATCCTTCCTTGGTTTAGTTAAAACGACGCTCTTTGCCTTCATTATGAATCCCGAAGCGAATCGTGATTGAAATGTCTACATAAAGAAAGATATAAATAAAGATGTCTTGCAGTTCAATTCAATTTATAAGCCAAACAATGCCATATCATCATATCATAATGTTAAGTTTTTATATGTTAATGAAGAGAATGAAAACTCAATATGCGTTACAGTACCCACCCAGTACCAATTTGGAATTAAGAAGCCCAAAACGCCCCAGTTGCGGATAAAGTCCAAAAAGCTGAAAATAGAAATTTAGATTAAAATCCGAAAGCTGGATATTTGAAAGGGAACACTTACAGAATTCTTATTATTGTAGTTTAGCTGCAAAGTGCAAGGTAATTTAAGTAAAATTGTTAGGCACCTACTTGCGGATATATTTTATTATTATCGAAAACTCTGACGAGATCTGACAATGACGAGACAAGATCAGAATGAATTTGTAGTGTAACAACCTTTTTTACTGCGTGTGCTGCGGCTAGGTTGCGACTGGGCAATGGGCAAATGAGACGAACTAGTATGTACATTATTCACTTATTGTACATAGATATAATTCCCTGGCAGGCCATCTTCCAATAGAGATAATGCATAGAATTAGCATTATCTACCATTTTTCCTTTGTATTGCATTATTGCATATTACGGGTATCTCATTTGCTTTTTTGCTTTCTCTGTGCGTGGTATTGACTCTGAAAGAGGATTCGAAATTCTGGATATTGCATGTAATAGATACTTATGTAAATTACTAAAAAGAGATGCTGCCTTTCGGATTATTGAACTGAAAGGTCGTCCCTCGTTCCGATAGTCCTAAATAGATGCTATAGCTTGGGGAGTAAGTATATACTTCAGTACAAAACGATTCATTTTATTGTTTCACATTATATTTAGATCACCACTATCATTTTATTGCCAAATCATAATTTTCAAGGAATTTTAAGGATGTTTTGGATTGGGAGCACAACTTCTTTATATTATACAAATGACCACGACATTTTATGTCTACTTGTTACTATTTCATATACATCGTCGTAACCAAATCGATTAGCATATAGTGCTAAATATATATTTCACGCAAATAATATATTTACAATGTACCAAACCAATACCAATAATTACCAATACAAATTTTTTGTTCCCAGATCCGCAGACTAACAATTGTAACAATCTCATGTCACGCTATAAACTAAATGTCTCACATGTCGCAAGTCCCATGTCACTAAATACTTACACCATACTTACTAAGTTACTACAATACAATCCAGATTCTGTGTCT
Source organism: Tomocerus nigrus (assembly GCA_019776505.1). NCBI lineage: Eukaryota > Metazoa > Arthropoda > Collembola > Entomobryomorpha > Tomoceridae > Tomocerus > Tomocerus nigrus. Next base: position 27,786 of record JABASI010000922.1, read on the forward strand.
AATTTGGATAAAAATATGATACAAGCGGAGATCCAGAGAAGTTGTCGACAATTCATGGATGCACTTATTCAGGCTCCATCCTACCTTTTCGTGCACTTGTACAAAATAGTACAAATCCGGGCGTAGAAAGCTTTCGGGTCGTAAAACAATGCATAAGTCACAGCAGAAATACCCACAGAGGCAGCAATAAAGAAACCAACATAAGCCAGTCGTCTGCTTATACTCTTCTTCTTCTTTTCAATCTCATCGATAGTTCCAGTTACGACGTCCGTTCGTTGTTTCTACAAAATATTCAATCCACAGTGTAAAACAAGAATGGTGACAAACAGCAAAATCTGTTTGTGGGCTAACAATGTTAAGATAATTATTATCTAAATAAGTAAATATCAATCTATAGATATTATAATACCTGGTCCTCTATCACTGTGTAACTTTGAGAATTCACTGGCCAATGTTCGTAGAAAGAACACTCAGAGCAAGATGCGGGAGGTTCTTCAACAGCTTTGATTTTCTTGAAGAATGCAAATTTGAAACGCTGCAGCAAGGAAAAGTTGTCCAAGTAATTGTTTTCCTTTGGATACACATCGTCTATTAAATGCTCTTCACAGAGCTCTCCAGGAAACATTTCAGTTCCAAATGACTAAAAGAAGTCGCAGTCAATTGGTAATTAACTTGATAATATTCATTAAAAGCTTTTACTATAGGCTATATAGAGGTAGATCTCAATTTCGGACAAAACGCGGTGAACAACCTGTCTGATTAACGAACTTACTTTCCATAATGTATTCAAGCAACTCATATCCAACTGCTCTTTACGGCAAACTGTTGCACCCTGAATTTTGAACACTTCTGAAGCAATATCTTCAAAATTGATGGCTTCCATTCGGTTCGTTTGCACGAATATTTCTCTTCGACCGTTTGGAGCAATCCATCCAATATCATCGGGAAAGTACCGAAACTTTTGTGCGTTAGTTGAACAAACCTTAATGGAACAAAAGTGATGCATTAAACTATATTTATTCAGGATATCGATTACCTTTGATATTTCATGCATTTCAATAATTTTACTCGATAAGTAACGTAATCTTCAGAGATATTGGAAATGAAGATTTTCCCTTGAAAGCCACAGCGGTCATTTCCTTTGGAAAACACAATGCATGTAGACACTTTGATTTTATTTTCTGAAGACCTATTCATCTTCTGCGTGATCTTTGTTTTGATGCATTCCGTACTATCCGAAAAATCGCTGCGTTTACTCTCTTTTCTCAAAGTTTCATTATTGTTTGCGTCGGATGCCCAAAAATCTTGCTGAGTTGGGTCAATCATTTCATCAGGTTTTTGAGCCCACAGACTTGTAAAAATGCTACATAAAAATGTTTTCATATCATTCCTGCCCCTAAAAAATCTTTCATTATTCTTTATGTATAATTTAATTACGACCACAGTACCTCGTTTTATCCGTAGATTTCGAGAGCACAAATGTTCCAGCACACGGTGACATACAGTTGTAGCCTTCAAATGTACACGTTAATGATTTGCATTAATTATGTTTAGGAGACAATGTTTAGGAGACAAAGTACATCCAAACATTCATAGAAAGAAGGAGTGTGTAATGTTATTCAATATTGTTGATTTACATACGAATATGAAATACGCGTTGCAATTGCTATCGGATGGAACTAAATACTAAACTTACTGTCCCAGCAATCTCTATGTTAGTATACATATGCATTAACTAAAGTATACGCTTCAGGATTTACCAGAGGTTATTGTCTCGTCCATATCCGCATAATCATATTCCAAATCAGGCTTACGCAGCTTAGCTTGGTGAGAAAGCTGATTTTCGATGAACAAGGATTCCGCCGAATGCGCCATATTCGTCATATACAGATAGAAGACCTGATTGAGAATTGTCTGTAAATTTACAAAATGTGGGAGGGTGGTGCATGAAATAAATACAAAGTGATGCGAAATCGTTAGAGCCTGTCTCAAAATTATTTTGCCGAAAACTCATACTGGACATTTTTTCAGTTTTTTCCAATCTTCATGAATCCTTATTACAATTTTGAAGTCAGAGTCACTACATTGTCAATTGCCATGCCGATTTAAGTCATGGAGCGTTCGCTGACGCTATGTAACAACTTACTATTGAACTGTGAATGCATGGGACTGTTAGACTGTGACTGTAGGTAGATCGGAAGAATTGACTGGCAAGAGACCTTCTATTTCTATCGTTTGTGTTTCTGTATATCTTAACGTCTCTGTGTATGCTTTAAAGTAATAGCAGTTGGACTAGGACTAGTAGACTATATTTTATACATAATAATTTAAGTAATGATAATATTAGTATTATTATTGTTAGTTAATATACGCATACGTACGAAATTCGTATCGTATATACTAACTACGAATACAAGAAATCTACTGATAAAAAACTTTATTTCGTGCACATTTATGTGCAATGCATTCATAAGTTGGGTGTATTATTTTTTATTTAATTTTC
>JABASI010000923.1:0-30280 GCA_019776505.1 Tomocerus nigrus
GGGGATTCAAGTGGCAGGGCGTCGGGCGTCTGTTATCTTAACGTCGGGAGTCGGGTATTGTGGGTGAGCTCTTGGTTTGTTTACGTTTTAAGTGACGTCATTTGGACTCTAGGAATAACATCTCTGCTCAGCTGTGTGGGGAGAACAACAACGAAGTATTTTTAGTGGAATATCTTGTCATTTTAGAAACCTCCTCTACAACAACTGACGAAGAAAGAAACAACAATAAATATTGTTTATGAAAAGAACATAGCTGATCACACCATTCACACCAAACACATAATATCTGCAATCTGCACCTGCAGATCAGCACCAGGGTTGAAAACGAGCAAGATGAGTTCTTCAGCTCCGATGATAGGATCCCTGCAAACAACTTATGACAAAAAATATTTGCAGTTTGTATCACAAGTTCTCAGTTCTTCCAGATATTACAACAATCTCCGAGAGCAGTATTACCAAAATCAGGCTTACAACGAAGAAGATGAAGGGGAATATCACTGTGAAACAGACGCTGCTGTCTTATACTGTCGGGGAACAGCTTCACAAGAAAACGAGATTTCATCCGACAGTTCTTCAACTGAACAACAAACGTTATCAGACGTGGCCCCTGGCAATGCCAACCTCAATGACTGTATTATTAGTAATGATGTTGAAGTAGCTGCGACCACTAACACCGACCATTTGTTCAATAATGATCTTTACGATAAAGATTCGGAGGAAAGTGAAGATAATGATTTCGCCAATGGGCGGAATAGTAACCGCACTGTACTTGGTAAGAAAACCCCTTGTAAAAAGTCAAAGCAGAAGAAAAAACGTAGAACTCGCACCACTTTTGATGGCTTTGAAAATACTTCATGCCTGGAGAATGATATTCGAGGTAATTGCATAATTTACAAAAAGTTTCCACCGTCAGGGACTTATTATGAGATGAGATGCATAAGAAAAATGTGGATATTATGGTGATAATTATTATGATTATAACCGATTAACATTAAAATCGGTAGAATGAAAGACAACAGGGAAATATCATGATTATTTTCATACAAGAAATAATAATAAGCTACAAAATAAAATATTTGTTAATTGCTTATTTATTTTACACATTAGATATTGTTAAATCTGCGCTGGCAATGGACATTCGGAAACAGCCACACACAGACATATTTTCTCTACAAGATGAAGATTTACAAGAATTGCGGAATATTTACGGAAATGAAGCTGATGAAATTCTTAAGTTGGAACAGCAACAAGAACTAACTTTTCAAAAAGCATGCGATAAAATAGCTTCTAACTTACTAAAATACAATGTTCCCAAAAAGTGAGTGAGATTAATGGACATTTCGTTCGATGCGATATGCTTTGGTATTTTTACACAACATAATATTAAGGATTACAAAAGTAGTTCAATTGGAACTGATTTTTTCGATTTTTTGACCATTTATAATTTTTTCATTAATTATTAATTACTCATTTAGAAAAATAAATGCATTATCAATAATATCAATTGCACACATTCAATGTGCATAAAGTACGATATTACACACGATACAAAAAAGTTATCCATCCTCCTGTCTTGATCCTGATATATACAGTTCCCGGTATATAATTACAATCCTGATATACATAATTATTCAATACAATACAATGATAATTATATACAATACAATCTAGTATAATACAATGACACACCGTCACAACTTTTTGGATGTAGCAAAACTTATAAATAATTAAAGTTGAAATAGTTGAAAAAAGAGAGATTAATTTTAAAGAACTGTTGAAAATAACTTAAAATGTCATATTAAAACTCTAGAATGGAACATAATCCACAAGCCACAAACTGTATGGCATTTGTATACTAAACAGATACACACTTCTGTTGAAAGCTCCATCCCTCTCGCCAAATCAGCAAATTGTTGAAGCTTAATTTTCGGCTGGTCCAGGGTAAATGCCTGCTTCTGCATACTCCTCCAGAAGACCGTCATAAAGACTAACGTCTAAGTTGTTTCTAATGCGAATTTCGCGAAGTTCAGCCATTCTGTTTACACAGTATTTCTGAAAAAACCGTAAAATAATTCATAATTGCATTTGCGCTACTTGGCTGTAACACCCAAACATTAGGTTTCGGGAAAATTGAATGGTCTACGATTTACTATTACATAAAAATAACAATAAATGACACTCACATCTAAGAAATTACTCATTATAGTTCCCTCTTCCATTAAACCTATAGTAAGATCTTCGGCCCTGTCTCTCCAAGCATCCTCTGAAGATTGTTCTTCTTCAAATCTAATTAGCAAATGTCACTCAATAAAACTATGGCATGATCATTTTAAAATTACCAACACAATAATTTTCAAGCTTTTTATAATTCAACCTAATCACGTTTGTTCTAGGGCATGTAGATGGAATAAAATATTCTTCTGATTGATAAGACCTAACTATTAGCTTACTTTTTTCGGAATTCAGCACAAGCAACGTTCAGGTTGGTCAAAGTTTCAGTCATTGCAGTCGTTTCATTTTTGAGCAGAGCTATTTCTTCCGAAATTTCTTTTTCTGTCTCAATTACCTCCGCCAACTAATTAGATAAATATTTAATAAAGTTAGTAAACAGTCCGTTAAAATGTAAAAACTACTTTTCAAGCCCCCTTTAATTTCTTTTTTTTTTGTTATAATAAATTGCTGTAAGCTCGTCTCAATTAATGAACATTTTACTTTACCTGGATCTCTCGTTCCTTTTTAGAACACTCAGATTTCGCCCCCATTGTTTTTAATTTGCTTTCAAGGTCTACGCGTTGTGTCTCAAAAGTCAGTAGTTGTTGTTGTCTCTGCTTTTTATTTCTTTCCATTTTTGTCAATTTTTCTTGAATTTCATTATGCAAGGCTGAAATCTTTTTACTGGCAATAAGTTGTATCTTTTCAACTTCCTGTAAAGTTCAATAAAATAATATTCATGCATATATTCAATTCAAATCAATGCGTTCAATTCCCAATTATTTATATATGTTTTTAATCCATAATCACTTACAATGATCCATTGTTTTAATGATGATGGCTCCAACGGATTTGGGGGAACTGTTGGAACATCTAAACGCAATCGTCGTACGGCTTGTTGAAAACTTTCAATCACGGTAAACCTTGTACAGATTTCATAGAACTAGAGTGCAACAAAAAATAACTTATTATTACTTATAACAATAAACAACTAAGATTCAAAACTACTTGTATTATATCGATCAATATAAATATGCACATCATTGTTGTACATTACCTTTTTTTCCAAATTAGTTTTTGTGACCTTTGTGCTAGTAACTTGGTGGCCCAATTTTTTTGTAATTGTTTCTATTGTTTGAATCTGATTTTTGTAAGTCTCCATTTCTTCCATCATCTTCAGCTGCTGAATCTTATTAAATGGTTGGTTGGAAATAATGTTTTGTATTGTCTGAATCTCCTTCTCCTTTTCGTGAAACTTCGAATCTTTAGTTTTATACATACAATCTCAATTAATTTTGAAGCTACCATAACAAACCATCATTACACATAAAGTACAATCACTTACTCAGCGCTTTGCGATGTGCGTGCAGAGATGCAAGGTCCTTATATCTCTCCATCTTCTCCTTAGACTCTTTCAGTTTATTCTTTGTATCTTGTAAAACTTTTTCATAAGTAGTTTGAGCATCAATTAGACTCTAAAGCATATTGTATACAATTAAATTCATTAGTATAAATACGTAATTCCTGCTTTATAGTTTTTTAATTTATAGCAGTAGATAGCGCATTAAAAGCTGAAACTCATCTTGTCTTTGAATAAGACAATAGACAATTAAGGAAACCATACCTGGGCTGGATTAGGAGTGTTTTCTAAAATATTTAACTTTTCTATTTCAGCATCGCGTATGGCTTTAAGTTCTTCAATAGATTGAGGAATATCACTCATGTATCTCTCCTCTGCAAAAATCAATGTAATACAGAAAAGTGCAAAATTGGAGACAACTGGAGAACAGGACTACATTTATTTTAATAATTAATATTATAATGAGTCTTACGCAATTTGGACTTGTACGCCTGCAGCTCTGCCTCCAGAAGGTCAGGATCTTGTTCACCAGTATTTAATTCTTGCAAGAATAAGACCAGGTACGACTCTGCAGCAAGCTAAATATCAGAGAAACAATGACGATATTATGTGTTTACACAACTTTTACAATTAAATGTTCATTGTGAGAATCGAATCCAAAATTGTGTGAATTACCTCTTTGTAATCATTTTGTGATATTTCTGATATTGGTTTATGGGATACATCGGGTGATATGGCCATCTCTACACGATCGCACAGCCAACTCAGGAATGTTAATGTATACGGCCAAGACTGTGGGATATTAGCTGCGGATAATAACAACAGATTATTCAAATAATAATTTCACGATTTATTTGTATTAATTAATATATTTATAACGTTTAGGAGAACTACAATTAATTGTATTCGGTATTCGATACTATAAAAATGATGCCGAATATTATACTACTCCCGTTTACTTCATTTCATACGTATTTAAATTCATTAGTACGATTGAGGGAAGGGAAAGTATAACACTTATGGAATAAATATGAGGAATTTAACTTACCGACTTTTAAGTGCGACTTAGTTATTGTTCCTGGATACTTTAGCAATTTTGAAAGATCAAATATTTTATTCAGCGGATCTGTTTTCGGAAAATAAGATGGCCCCATCATAAGCGATCCTACGAACTAAAATGCAAGTACATACAATATTATTATATGAGTAAAATTCTTAGTAGAAGTAATCAATTCCAGTTTTCCATGATAAATTGTATACCACGCAAATGTTGATGTATTCATTTGACGGCATACTGAAGAACTCCTTCAACGTCATAAGTCTAGAGTAATTCTTTGATTGTATAAACTCATTAATATGTAAAGCCATTCCATTGAGTGTCTTTCTATCAGTTGAATTCGGAGGCTTAATTGATTTGGCTGCAGGGTATTTACTCTTCTCTGAATTCCTTACTGGGTTGCTAGTGCCTGGAGTTCTAAATAGTACAATATGGATTTATTGATTTATAGTACACAATTGACGAGTCATTCATTCATTCATATTATGATAATAATATAACTTTGATCAAAACACATATTTTTTTTCGAAATAACAGTTGGAAAACACCTACCTCCAGCCTGGCGTTAATCCACACGGTGTGTCCCTTAAGGATTCCATGGACATAGATCTCATAAACGATATTGAGGAATTCTTTGTATGATTAAGATTTTGAATAGAACCCATTTTCTGACTGGAAAACATAGATAAACAGAATTAAAATAGAAATTTAATGTCAGCCGTTAGAAACAAAGCTTATTTTATGTTACAATTCATTCCCTATAAATGTCTTATATTTGTTACCGGGCAGCTGACAGGTTTTTCGTTGTATTTAGAATGGGTAGTTTCGGTGGTCGATTTGCAGACTGACCCACATTCGAAGTGTTATTCGGAAGATAGGCAGTCCTTCTTCTAAACGCACTTTCAGCATTCACCTTACTAGCACTCTCTGTCTTTTTACGAATTGGAAAATCATTTTGGGAGTTCCTGCGAGCACTATTTGATAGTACTGGAATTCCACTACCAAATCTACCAGTTTTGCCTTTTGCAGAATTCATCGGGGTAGGATGTATAGGATTTTGAGCCAGGTTACTGGATCTTCGGCTGTTACTTTGACGAGCAACTTGTTCCTGGACATTTGGTGGCAGTGCACGAAATAAATCTGAGATATTAGTTACTTCTACTCCCTCTTCCTCTGCAAATTGTTTGGCGATTATAGACGATCGACGAGGCTGAAACATTGCCATTGCAAAATAAGCGAATACAAATGAAATGACAAAATAAATCTGCTGCTTTTTCATTATCTTTTCAATAACCACCAGTCGCTGACTCTTCCTTTTCTACTTATTAAAAATATATTGTCACTTGCCAACAAGAGAGGCAGAAGTAGCATCCTATTTCATATTTAGAGAAATATTAAACGCTCTTCTTGTCTTTTTTCTGGCTCCCTGATCTGATTGACAGTTGTCAGTATAAAACTACATGTCATAAGCAGGAAGATGGAAGAATTTTGAAAATTAAATTAATTAAAGTATATTTGTATTGCTTGCAGCTGGAAGCTTCCTTCTCCTTCAAAACAATATCTATATACTAATGACTAAAATTCCATATTATATTATACAATAAAAATATTTTAAATTTTACAGCAGGGTTTCGATATTCTTGTTGGGCCATGGTTGCTCTGAAATGTCATCTGCAGTTTCAAGCTGTGGGAGTCAGTACCGGGCACCAGGTCGCTGGCTAATTAGAATTTCTAAACTAAACTAAAGTATTTCGAGGAAGTAAACAGAAATTTTAATGGACAAGCTAAGAAATTTGTTGAAACAACTCAAACACAGTTGTTGAAAACAAACAGTTCAGTAAACATTTGCCTGCTTTTCGCGGTTTTTATTTATTATTTCCCTCACTTTTGCCCTTCCAAATCTGTATACCTAAAGTCCACTACAAGAGCAAAATCCTGAGCTAGTTGTTGGCGGATAACACAAATAAATTAGGAATTAGAGTGAAAACATTTGCACTTGTAGCATTGGCAGAGAAATCAAATTAACAGTTATTTGAAGTGCACTGATAATAATTTTCAAAAATCAGAAACTAATACAAAAATACGCTATATAATTTTTGAAATACAGTTTTACGTCAAATTATTTAGTCATGGAAGGTCTGGTTACCGAAATTCCAAGTTATTTAAAGCAGTTAGCTCGATTGGTAGCCCGAGGGTTCTACCAAATTGAAGATTCTCTTATTATTGACATGCTAGTTCGGAATACATGTAAGAAACGTTTATTCACTTTCACTTGACTGTCTTTAATAATGTACTACTAATTACTACAGCTAATTTCATTATTTTTACAAAATATGCTGTAAAGTCAAAAGTATAAACAATATACTGACACGCAACATCTAATACAAATGTGCGGCGCACGCACATATTATTAGTATTAGAAATGATTGAAATTGAAATATATGATTAATGAACGTTAGCTTTGGTGTAGTAATTATAGGTACACTTATTAATTAAAGTTACTACTTATTACTATTACTACGTTCTATAAGTCAGAAACTGGAAACGGGCTGGGCCGCTACATAAACTTCATTCAGCATTCTCCGGATTGTCAGAATTTGTATTAATTTTTTGTTAGTTCAGCGTTATGATATACTCGTTATAATACCATGGTTCTTTGTATATGTCTAATTATTACTAATTTGATGTTTTTTTGTCATCTTTTAGGTATGAAAGAGAAGGATTTAGAAGAGTTATTAAAATTTGACCTTAAAATGCTACGAGCCCGAATGTCGACCCTGAAGAACGAAAAATTTGTTCAACTAAGACTACGAATGGAGACTGGCCTAGATGGAAAAGCGCAAAAAGTGAACTACTATTTTATAAATTATAAAAGTCTTGTTAATGTAATAAAATACAAACTTGATCATATGCGGAAGCGTATGGAGACTCAAGAAAGAGATGCGACAAATAGAGCATCTTTTAAATGCACAAACTGTGGCAAAACTTTCACAGATTTAGAAGCAGGAGAATTATTTGATCCCGAAACGCAATTATTTTACTGCACTTTCTGCAGACAAGTCGTGGAAGAAGATTCTTCCGCTCAACCTACTGATACCCGATTAATGCTTGCAAGGTATATGCCTAATATATTTTTTTTTGTTCTACTGATTGCTCATTCATTCTTAAGCGAAAAGTAATTAAAAGGCAATTTTACAATAATCACAATTTTACCATATATTGATGAATTTATTTTGCAGATTTAACGAACAAATGCAAATGCTGTTTGATCTACTACGAAAAGCGGAGGACATTAAGTTAGCACCTGAATTACTAGAGCCTGAGCCCCCAAGAAGTCTCAATGATATGAAGTTAGTGAAAATAGCGCTAATTAAATTGTCATTTGTCATACATTCTTATGTTTTGACTTTTATGTGACTTTTTATAAATGCATACAAAAATTAATTTATTTCGTCTACGCAATTGTTTAGTGATGCTACAGCAAATTCAAAGAACGATCGTGGTGGTGTATGGTCTGGAGAAGCAACAAGATCGTTAGGGTTTAATGACCAGACAAGAATTGACATTCAAATTGGAGATGAAGCTAATAATAGACCTCGTGAAGAAAGAAAAGAACGTCCAGTATGGATGACCGAATCCACTGTAGGAGATACCTCAAATTCGGTAAGTATATTTTTCACTAACGTCAGGTGCTGTATATCTGTAATTGCTATTTCCTCCAACCACTTTTGACGATTTGATTTTCTAGGTCAGTACCGTATCACGGCCTGCACCTGCTGAAACTACAACTAATGATAGAGGGCCTAGGGAAGATATTATGTCAGTTCTTCTTACATACGAAAAGAAAGGAGGTACGCTTCATAAACCACTTATCCCAGGAAATGATTCTGATTCCGACGGAGAAGACCCTGACAATGTGAATATCGGAGGTATATTTGGCCAAAGTGGTAACGGATTGGATCATGCCGTCAATAGAATGGATGTCGACGATGATGGTAATTTGTCTGGAAAAGTTTTCATAAAAATGGAGAAACTAAATTCTAATTCGGTTATAACATCTCAAACAAAACACTTTTTGTGTGTATTTACAGTTGGTGTTATGGATAGTGATGATGACGATCAAGTTCCACTGATCACTGTTGGTTCTGATAAAATACCAATAAATGAAATTAACGATGTAATAATAGCACGAATGACCCCTGCCGAAGAGGAAGCGTATATTCAACAGTACCAAGATTTATACGCTCACATGTATGATTAGATTGTACTTTTTTGTATTTTTAAAATATTTGTCTACGAAAATAAATTCGTAAATTAAAGAGACTGACAATGCGATCTATCAAGTTTTGCAAACCCCAAAACTGCATGATAAATTACATTTCAAAATAAAATACCTAACTATTTTCAACTAATTAGTTTTCATACCATTTTATTTCGAATTTCGAAGAGTGACAATTACCCTAGATTATAACATCCGAGACAATACGATAAATGTGTTACTGTTACGATGGCTTGTTATTATACGCCTTTAGTTAAAACTTTTACGAATGCCAATATGACATCCTTTTACGTGAGGAAAATATGAAGCGGATTTAGCATTACTATCCGATTCCTTCCCTTCCGTGAAAATGGTAGCATGGTAGCAATGACCGATAAGTTCAGCTCACTCGGAGCAGAACTTATACTCAGCCACTGGATTTAATAAAGCTAATAAATGGAAGGAAATGTCGACTGTCTCTTTCGGAAAGCACTAGGAGAAATCATTTTATTATAGGGCGAATCGATAAAGTTTGTGTCTATTCTTTCTCAGTTTTTCTGCTCCACATACTCGCAAGACCTCTCAAATTATAGAGGTGATAATACGGCTATTGTGCGTAGAGTTAGTATAGATAGAAGTAACAATAATGTTATAATTTGAGAACGTGACGTATCTAATATGTAATGAAAGTACCTAAATAGTTAAGCAAAGAAAACTAACTTCAATAACTCACCTGACTTTTCCTAAACGGCCTAGATAGTTTTGGATGGCCTGGATTGTCCTTTCATTATCCGATGTTTTCTGAATGTAATAATGGCAGAGGGTATTTAATGTAATATATTCCTGGATGGACTATATATAGATTCAGTTCGGTATATATAATTAGAAGCGTTTCAATACGGATTCAGGAATCCTAGCCCATTTCACCGGATCTTATCGTTTGACCTCAACTTGATACGTTGATGGCTCTGGATTTTCACCGCTGATGATGGCTGGCTTACATATAGATCTATTACAATGTAGTACGAAGAAGAGATTTACCAAAAACTATTTTATTCCCCTGGAACCTTCAAAACTCCAAGCTATGTGCATGTGTTTCAACGTTCCTATCATTAAAGTTCATAGGTACCTACTGTCATACAGATAATCATTGAATATTTGGCTGGAGCTAAGCATAAGCCTAAATGGAGTGGGTAGAATGAGTGGAATGAGTGGGGATAAGGTTAAAATGTTAGTTTAGCTATATGTAAGGATAATTTTTGTATCTGTAATGTGATGAAGGACTTTGATGCAGTCATGTCATAATTGGTAACATATACACGTGCCAATGCACTCCTATACAATTTCGTCACTACACTGTCCTAAGCAATTGCAAACATTCAAACCACATCCACCAATAGTCCTTTTGGTACAAAAATGCAATTTTACAGTCGATTTAAACAATTTTTTCAGTTTTCGAGCCATTTAAGAAAATGTGGCTTTTTATACATACGTATAAATCTGCAAAAATTTTAGCTTAAATTTTGATCAGATCTTAATGTACAATATATATTTAATATATATTTTACTATTTACAGTAACTGTAATTAGCCATACTTGTATACATTACATTTAATATTTTTGTTGAGATTTGTATCGAATCTCCAATCAAGAATTACCAAGGAATATAGATTGTATTATAGTTACGTACACTTTAATTTAGTTCTTAATGAATCCAAATCTGTACAGAAGTTAAGTTCAAGTTTAAAAAATGACTTAATTGTAGCATCGATAATGATTTGGTCTCTGGATTCTGGATAATTACGCGTATAGCGTGACAAAAGTGGATGCATCCACAATCCACACTATATAATATAACTAGACTAGACCCATTATTCATTATTGCCCATTAAATCCTTACATTACATGAAAGTTTGACTGACTAGAACGTTTTAGAGTACCCCGATTGCATAATATTTTTAAACCGAATCTGAGATATAGACATTTTTGTGATAAATATGGCCAGTGTAAATGTAAAATGTAACCTCAGTCCTGGAATCAAAAGGAATAATAAGTGGAGCTAGCCTGAGTGAAGTGAATTGGACATCCTCATCCTGTAATGACATAAGGCGGCATTCTACATGCATGCACACATTAGGCCATTACTAGATAGTGCTATAAACATACTTTTGCTTAACAAGCACTACTTTTTGTTGGAATAAAAGCAGATGCGAGTCAAAGTAAGCTATTTATTGTCTAATTTTATATCACGGTAATGAATGCATAGGCACAAATACAATTAATGCGATGAAAATGAAACACGAAGAAGAGGTTACATCTGGGGAGTAGGTACGTATCTCTGTGTATATAGTTACCTAGTTGTATTAAATGTATTAGTATTATTAGAAAAGCTACGTGCCACTTATGTCGTTTAACTTGCTATGATAAGCACTAACACAGCTCACACGTTTCACATCCGTCCACGGTCCAGCTGAGGCGGACTGATGCCCAGCACGTGCTCATTGCCCTTCCACATCCTGAAGATAATTGTGCTATTTGCTGTGCTTCTTTATGTGAAACTCAAGAAACTTGTTATTTGAGTTAATGGAGAAAAACTCTGCTTTTGATAATAGTTGATGCGTATAGGGAATGAACACCGGTTCAGCATCTGTCAAACTATACCAAGAAAGAACCAACACATTGCATATAGGATTTGGCCAAAGGTTAGCCTCATTTACACATACATAGACAACGGTGAACCAAACTAAGTAGAGATGAGCCAGGTGTGCTCTTCAGAAACTCTACCTTTGTTGTCCTCTCATCCACAAACATAAAGTAAATGCATAACAGAAAATGATGTATGTTCAGGCACACGCTGCATATATTTATTCCATGAGAGAACAGCTACGCTTCAGCTCGACAACAATATTATGAGATTCTAATTGGATGGTCATTAGGAAAATAATGACTTTTCAGTGAGAATGCAAATTTTGAAATATTATTCTGCTGCATGAGTAAATCTTGAGCGAAGTAAATCATGAATTTGGCCAAACAGGAACACTTCTATGCAAGATGTAAATGTAAGTTGTAGATTTGTACTAATTGTATAAATGTATAAATTCTATCCCTATCCTGCCATGGGATTTTTAAACCTGGCTTTCAAAATGTACCTACCTACGTCAACAGCCGAACCACTAATTATTTTTTTGGTCTGCAATTGCAGTACATTACATACATATGCCTTTGAGTATGTAGTAGGTCATGATTTTAAAAATTAATTTCCATATGTTATTAGATGTTGAAAGAATTTGCAATTACCAAGTTGGATGATCAGATTTGAAGTTACCGATATGTATTTTTATGATGAAGCAATTTGTATACACGAATGCAGGATAATGAATGAAACTGGATAATTCTGCATAGGAAAAAATAAGAGTAGTTTAGGTATAGATATGCAATGGTCACGTAAGGTAGGATAAAGTTGTATATTTAGGTAGCTCTCGTAGTGCTTTCAAGTGACGATGACAAGTGTGTGTGCCATAAAAATGTATAGTAGGTGCCATAGAAAAGTGTAGCCAGCATTTCATTAAAATACGAAATGTATCTCCGTGGAACATAAAGTACATCCTGCAATTTTAAAATCCACGATTCAGAATAGTGCAGTGCACAAACAGAGAGAGAACAAAACCATTGAAACATAGAGAACAAAACGTATGGTTAAATGTAGGCATATGTTTCGTCTGTCTGTCTGTGTCCGTCGTATTCTTAGAGTTGCTATTTACTATTGTAGTGAGCCTTATTTTACACTACTACTGTGCAATGCACCAATGTATAACAGTATTGAATATTCTATGTGTTCAGTTGAAGCAGTCTGTCTGTGGGTCGTAGCTAGCAGTTGCTTACTTACGACTACGACGAGTCAAAGGGAAAACAAGCCAAGCTCAACGGATTCAGTTTTATATTATGTAGTATGCTGAGTTGAGTCTTCCTTCTCTTTATTCGGCTCTCTCACACAACACCACACCAAACCATCCATACCAGTTCACAACTTTTTCAGTCCAACTCAGTCAAGTGAAGCATTTACACTAGAATCTACTCCTCTCAACTTTACCTTCGTTGTTGATACAGACAAAGTCAACGTGCTTGCACACCGCACCCTTAAAGATTCCACCTAAATACCTACCTGGATACTATTATCATCTCTAGATGCATACGTTCAAACACCAGTCTCAACTTAGCACAACTGTTTTTAACAGTAAAACTGTTACGTACACCCTAATCACAACTTAAGACACGAAATTACTAACAAAAGGTCAGTGTTTTTCTAATAATTACATCAAAATTCATTTACAGAAACTCGTTTAGATCTTGCATGATACCTGGACCACTCTGCATGGCTTTCCAAAATATTTTTACATACGGAATACCCTTTTTCTGGAGATGAGAATAAAAGTCATGGAACGAACATTCCATGTAAATTCTCTCTGAGTAAAATCTATTCGCTATTTGCTGACTCACTGCAGATTAACTCTTTTTTGCTGGGGATCAGTGATAGCACCTAGTATCCTAATTTCTTCATACACACTACAACATAGCTGAGTACCTTTCTAGAGTTTAATTTTGTGTAAATCTAGTTGAAATCATGAAATGTAATACAAATTAATATAAAACTGCTAGAGAGTACCATTAGAAAATTGAATCTGTAAAATTGACTTGACAGTTTTAAATACTTATAGGTACATGAAGCTGAAAATCAATTTAGCGGGGTTTAATTTTCATTTTCACTGTGTTAATATTATTATGTATTTTCAGTTTTCCGCTATCAATCAGTAGCTACGAATGAATTCAGATAACTAGAAAACCGGTCTAAAGCTGATCCTTAAACTATAAAGTAGCAAGTAGAGAAAATCATTTGGAGTTGCTTGCATCTTTGTTATGCAGTTATATAGGTAAGTCATAATAATACGTAATAATATTAGATTGGCTTGTAATTAGAGTTTTACAAGTCAACTCGTTTATTATGGTAGCTTTAAAGGGCGAAAGCTGAAGGGAATGTGGGATAGGTTAATGGCTAGTTGGAGCAATTGTTTTTGGAAATACTTTATGGTTTTGCGAATAGCAGTGCATGATTTGTTGTGTGTAGTAGTTTGTGTAGGTAATTACAGTAAAAGTGAGTATTGGAAAATGAGTATAGAAGAATAAAGAGTGCTATTGCTATTACATAACAGCTAATCATAAGTCATTGGAGTGGAATAGGTAAAAGCTAAAAGGGGTTTAAAACGAGTCTCCGATTTCCTTAAGTAACCAATAACACATTACGTTTTCCATTAAGATTAGGGAAGAAGGTGCAGTAAGAAGATCAAGTGAAGCTGGATGGAAGAATCACGTTATTTATTATGTACATACATACATGGTGTAGTGGGCTAGATTGAAAAGCATAGCTGCAAGATACATTTAAAGTCATGAATTAAAAAGTGGTTTTTGGTTTACTATGCTTTTCCTCGTCGGAAGTCGTACTGAAAAACAAAGTTTGATATTATAGTGTATGCAGGAGAATAGGGAAAATGTTTAGAAAAGAGTCATGCATTGTGAATGGTTTTCAGTATTTGTTAGCCTAAGAACGCATCATCACTTAATAACAAAGTGCAAAAACTCCGTTTTCATAGTCGGAGAAGTGAATAAACTTGCATATCGCAAACTTTCAAGTTCAATAATTCATCATAAACAGTGACTACGCAATGTAGGTTCTTTATTTTCCGTTGTTTTAGTTTTCCAAGCTGAAATCCTCGTGGTTTTCTCTGTCAATTATATTACATGACTTACATAAATAATCCACACAACCCGCCTGCACCACATCACAAGAACTCTCTTCTTCTAAGACATCCCTATATCAGTAAAAACTTCCAGCTTGCACTTTAAAAGTGTTCTTGTGCTTCTCTTCAATGAATGTAGCTAGTACTTACTTTGAATTTATATTATAGACAACACAACAGTAGCATTTTATTATACGATGTGGCTATATTATAGTACGTTAACATGTTACGTGTGTGATATGGCATAAGAAAATCAAGTAGTACTTTTCAAGCCCCCGCTACATTGAACTCGGACTAAGTGTTTACAATTGTAGTCGACTCAACCAAGCAACGAACCACATTGCTCTTTTATATCTACCTATTTCTGGCTGTGTGAATTTTAACCGGAAACGCATTGCAGGTGAGTCAATTTTCCTTCTCTGTATCCCTCCACTTTGCCTTTTCCCCTGGAAAACATGAAAATTGTAAATCTCCATTCATTCATATCTCATAATGGATCAGTAGATGAGCAGAGGCAAGTCAAGTCAAGCAAATCCGATGACTTTATGCATGCCATAACATCTTTACTGCTACATCCATCATAATCATAATGCTACACTCTCGGAGTAAAACAACCAATTCCATGCTGCACTTATCACGTCCGCAGTCAATGCCATAATATTATTAGTCCGAGAGACTTGTACAAAACTCATATTATTATAGTAAGAAAATTGCCACTTTTATTAGACACTTTATCTTAGTTTTCGTCTCAGACTTGAACTTGCAACTTCCGAGCCTTATCATTTTGTAGTGCAATAATTCATATTCATCTCCTCAACAATTTCCATCACATTATAAAAGGAAACTGTATTGCTAGTAGTAGACTTTTATTATGGTTATTACCATCCTATTAATGCAGAAATGTACCAATACAACTTTTTATGCTTTTCAAAGCTATCAAAATAGAAGTTCTGCTAACCTACGGTATCTATTGTATGAAAACTAAAATCAGTAAAATCTTATAGGTGTATATTGTCTTTGATATAATATGTTGGTTCTATATTCTATGTGGCAATGGTATTACAATTCTTTTCAAGTTTTTTGATGGTTTCGTTCGTTTGACTTGATTTATTTTAGTGGGTGCATAATATCTAGAAGACCTACATATCTGTGCGTTAAGTTACATTATTAAATCCTGTAAGGTAAAAAGTTATTCCATTATCGAATAACTTGGAAACATCAGAAAGTATCAAATAACAACTTTTCACTGTCTTATAGCATCACTTCACACAAGATCACAGGACTATTTTTTCCTTAATAGTTTGCGACTATGTAAGCTTAATGATATCTGAGGTATAAAAAGCTTTGCTCACGTATATATTACTCTCCTTTACTTTTAGACCGCATTAATAAAAGACAGTCGCAAAATGAAGAGAACAATCTCTGAGTCTGACTGCTTGCTGCGTTTTCAACTTTGCCTTTCTTCAAGTCTCGTTGCTCGTATTACCTTGACTTCTTTTCAAATGTTAGCTTTGGTTTCTTTACTTTACACTAAGAGACTCTGTCGGAGTTCAAAGAACCTATATCTCCAGGCATTAGAAAAACAATTTGCTTGGGAAAATTGTCTTGTGTGTGAAGCATCTGTAGCTTATGTCTCTTACTTAGCTCACTTTTACCCAACGTTCGTCTCATTTTTACATTTAATATCCTTATGCCTTCACTAACCACTCTAAAGTCTAAACTCAAATCTGTAACAATTTTACAAGTTTGGAAAGCGCATCACAGCCATAGTACACCTTTCTCTTGGTAAATTACATCATAATAGGGTACATCCTTTGCAAATAATTCTGTTTATTAAATAACGGACGACGAATTGTGATTTGCGGTGTATTTTTAAAGTAGTTAAGGTAAAATAGTAATCTTTTCAAACGCTTTGATGAAAAGGTCTCTAATATTTCTGTATGTAACAAATATTAAACAGTCTAGAATGATAAGAATACAAAATTAGGGCAATATACCTAGTTTTAATATTTTCATCATTAGGTAGGTATTCTAGGAAGTTTTACATAATTTGTTAGTTAATTTAAATTCTAGAAGTTCTGAATGTGTCCGGAATGTTTTTATATTCTGATGGTTGAAGTTTCTTTTTCAGCACTGCATTAGCATTGTGTCTCACGCTTGAAAGCTGCTATGCATGTATTCGTATCGATTAAAAGTTTGTTAGGTAAAACGCACACCCGTTCTTCATTCTGGCTGAAAGGGAAGAAATCATTCCTAGTTTTGCTCATGTCAGCAGTATAAAAATATTTGTTAGAGGAGGACTAAGTTCTTTAGAAAGCGGAAAGAGAAATGATTCATTTGCATAATTTCCTTTGAGTAGACAGATATAGTCAAGTATATTATGTCACAGAATTACAGCACTTCATATTTTATGGTGGTAGGACTGCCGACTGGCGCACTTACGAATCAGGCCATTTCCTTCTTATTTTACCTGAATTTCCTTGACATTTCTTTTTCATTCTACATTTGCAAAATACAAATCATTTTTCAAAAATAATGCATCACCACCTCTTCCCGTCATGTTTAAACAATAATATAATTCTTCTAAAATATTTTTATCAAATGATTTGGAAATAAATCCCAAAATGTGTAACTACTATTTTACACTATTATATTATTTTCTTAGTTGATTGTGACTTTGTGACTCGAAATTCGAACAGACTGCAAAACTTATTTTGACTAAGCTGTCTACATTCGTCTATATAGGCCTTTCATTATGGATATGACTGTATCATTTGTATAAAATATCTAATTGATTAGCTTAGTGGGAATCCGAAGAGGTTTGAAACGTCAATCTACAAATGGAGTATTATCACAAAAGCATTTCTTCAATGTATATTGAACTTTAACTAAAAATACGGCATAATCCATTCCCTTTGTCCGCTGAAAGTAGATGAGTTTCCCCAGACTAGTTGTCATCCATGAATTCTTGTAGCGCATATCAATTTAAATAAAAGCGTAGTCAGTTAAGGTGTCTGACATTTAAAAAGCCATCAATGAATGGCCTATTATTCTTCAGGCCAGGCATATAGATATAATAAGTATCAATATTATAAAAACACTAATAATAGATATATCCCTGAAGCTAACCTACTAAAGAGTTGCTTTTTATCTCTATATAAATAAGAATCTTGAAAAAATCTATTTTCTTTTGTGTGACACATTTCATTGTGTCTACAGGGTATACAGATATCGTTTGTTATATTGTTAAGCGGAAAATGTGGCTATCTGCATTAACTCACAATGAAGTGGTGTCTATAAGATGGAAGTGTTTTCCGTCTGCCTATCATAATATGATATGATGTGATAAAATGAAAACATTGTAGAAAATAAAGGTGATACCGGGAGAAAATTCAAAAGAAGCAATAATATTTCTTTGTACGACAGAGCCTACGTGAAGTACAACAATGAAAACTGAAGATACCTGTCTCAGTAGTGAATAGAGGATAGCTTAGACTTAAGCTAGCTACCTTTTGCCTTACACTGTTCTAACTGTGACTCCTTGTCTACACTTTACTTTAACTAAGGGCTATTGCATTAACAGACTCAAACTCAGACTGCTGTGTATACTAAAAAGGAACGTTGGATACAAATTGCTATGCAAAGTCGATTTCCTGGGCTGTTGGTTATTGTATTACCTTTGGCTTTTCTTTACTCTGTTCAATAGCCATAGCTGGCTATTTCTTTATTCGAATTGGATTACTTATACACAATATACACTACACCCATATAGGCACTGACTGTGGTAAGTTGGTATCGGGCAGATTCGTATCTTTCAATTTTTGATTTCGTATTTCGTAAAATCATATGTCAAGTTTGTATTGAAAAATTCAAAGTGTTATTTACGAATTTCATATTGATATTCAATGTTTCGAGCATATCAAATTTTTAAATATAGTCAATTAAAATATATTGTAAGTGTAAATGTATAGGTAAATATTAATATAAACAAAACATGACAATATTAAATAGATTAGCCAAAATCAATGTAAAACATTGAAATCAGAAACTAAAATTTGGATGTTGGAAATACAAGTTTTTAGTGTGTTTTAGCATAGAACTTAGTGCTACCAATTTTAGTATGTTTTGGCATGAAACCCTGAACCAGCTTTTAATATGTTTTAGTATGAAACCCAGTACCAGCATTTAGTATGAAACCTAGTAGCAGATTTTAGTATCTTTAGTGTAAACCCAATTTGAATTCCTTGAATAGGAATATAGGGAGAAAATACGAATATGAAATACGAATTTGCCAAGATTCATAAATATTACACAATACAGATAGAGAGGAAAGTATTAAGGTATGTATAACAATAAGTGCTACTAGTACTATGTGGACTACTATTTGAAAAGGTAAGAGAGACGGGGAGTTGGTGTAACAAGGTTTCCATCCCGTAGCAAATCTAATACAATAGAAGCATGAAAACAGGAAGGCAGACTTACTTACTTAGAACCCAAAGGAACCTAAGTGTATTTACGTGTGTTGAGCACGACTAGGCTGTCAAACTGTAATGTACAGTAGTGGAGTTAGCAGACATGCAATTTTGTCTAGTATCTTGGCTGAACTCGACTTGACTTACTATTAGCTACTCACATCACATCATACATTTTACTTTGGCTCAGCTCTGAGTTCAGTTTGAGTTACACAGGGAACTGCGTTCCGAATTCTTAACTCTCCTTCCTTCCTTCTTGGTTCATGGAGAAAATAGACGGGCGGGAGGGACTGTTAGAATGCCTTATCAAGTCCATACTCCATACATAACTCTCTCGATGTACAGAATGTGTATGTGAAATTCGATTTTCGATAAAATTACCCACTAGCCGCAGTCAACTTTACCTTCGACGTCGTCGTCAACGAGTGGAAAACCTTTCCATAAACTAAAAGTAGCTACCTATTCATTTCCAAACATAAATCCAGGTACCTACCTACACACACATCAGTCCACTCTATAATGCACAGCTTGGTTATCTAGCCAAAACTAAAGGACACCCAGGTACATTCTTGAGCTGTGCATTTCATTACACTACACACAGTTCCTCACGACGACGAGTTTATCCACAGTTAGTTTGTTTCTCTGTGCATGTTCCAATGATTTCGCCCTTAAGCAACTCTTTTCGACTCCAGCTTTCCAGCTCGCCATGAATTGACTTTTTACTTAACTCACAGCTTCAAACTTACCTACCTATGCATTTATATCCTACTTCATAAATTCCTTACGATATTTGTTTATGCACAGCTAGGTAAACTTCTAAGCAGTCGCAAATAAACCAACTATGCATTAGGAAACGCACACAAACAGCCCTTTTTGTCAATCTTCTGTAATTCTGTTAACCCAGTTATTTACATACAAACAAACATACAAATACCAGACTTATTTACCTGAAACCAATAAAACGTAAATGGAATAATATAACATTCTATTATATCGTGCAAGGTAGATAATATGTAATTAGTATGTAAGTAGACTCTATTCCAGGAAATACTGCCCTACAAACAAAATTGTACCTTTGAAATGGGATTTTTAAGCAGTCTCAGGTAAATTATTATTTTTGTTAGTTAGACTCAATCAACAATGATATTTTTCTTGTTTAAATGTATTTTACACCCCATATTAAGGGTAGATTAATTGTAACTACTCATAAATGCATATTAGTCTCGTATTCGTATGGCGTACTTTTAAATTCATATTCTCAGTGCATGCGAAATGCTAACAAAACTATTTCTTCTGAAAAAAACGTGGTTTGGTTGATACCTAATGTTTATGATACATTAGAATAAGAGTATTTAAGTAAAAGATGCTAAATAGTTACTTGTTCTGGCAATTCGAAAATTCCAGCTTAAATCTCCATCATATTTAATTTAATATGCTTATAGCGCTTATTACTCAGAAAGCGATTTATTTGCAGTATTGCATTGTAGGGGATAATGTAGTTTCTAGGAACAAAGCTTATGGAAATGGTTTTATTCCTGTCATTCTGACATTGTTAAAAGATTAAAAGCGTATCTGTAGCGAGTAGGGATTGGAATAATGTTCTATTATTATGAATGCATAATACAATAATTGACAAAGTGATGCAATTCTGATCCTTGCGGGGGTTCCTTCTCAAGGTTGGACTTAAATTTTCGCCACTTGACGTGACTACTTTTGATTTTGATTGAATGAACTTCATTGTGATCCTATAATACGCTTATTTATTACGGAGATATACATATATATCACAACAGATTTAAGAAATCTTCTACTATACCTACACGTTAAAATTGGTCTACGCGAAGATTGCACATGTATGTTGTTTTCGTTATTGTTCTATAAATAAATGTTCAGCACTAATTTACACTTTTGCTATTCAATCTGCATTATTTTGTGCACACAGTATATTTTAGAGGGAAACCATATGGAAGCGTGTATATCGCATTAAATTTGCATCATGTGTCTAGAGGATTAATGAGTGGTTGCAGCAGAATCACCATGATCATGTATTGTGTGACATCAGACACAAATCAAAATATTTTAGGATATTACACATAGAAACAAGTTGCTGTAGGCTATTTAAGGCCTTTAGGCGTTAAGGAGGAATCAGAAATGGAAGCAAAAAAGTTCTTTAGTGGGCGATTAAAATGCAGGATAGTGGTAGAGTGACAATATGGAATGTATGAGAAATGAAGTGAAGCTAAAAGCAAAGCAGTTGTTAGAAGCTCAACCTTGAAAACAATTCTCTGATGAATTAGTTACAGTCTATAGTAAAGTTTCCACTGGGCCATAACACAAAGTCTACGATGATAACTAGTTAGCGCAACTGAACAGGACACGACATAGAAGAATAGCTAATCGTAATGGATTTTCACAGTAATCAATGTATCATAGTCAATAAATTCATTAGCTTATTGTTAGCCAGAAGTTATCATTTATGCATTAGCTAAGCAGTTATTTAATGTTCATTGAAATTGAGATACTCTCTCTCTTGTCTCATCTCTTCTACTTTTAATACGTATAGCTATCTATTCAAATTGTGGGTTATTGCATACAAAGAAGAATACCATCATATAGAGCAACCTTTATAGCTATAATATATAATTTACATTCGATATATATTTTCCTTGTAGCTACTAAAAGCTTTTAAAGTAGAAATGAGCACGTATTTCGTTGAAATTTAGGGTTTAACTTAACAAGTGAATTCCTAGATCCTATAATATAGTAGCTAGCATTAGGTAGTCATTTCTCAGAAATGCAGACTTCAACTTCAGACTTCACTAAATTATGTGTAGTGTATCTGAAAATGAACCATTATTAATGAATGGAAGTTTCCAGATAAGGACTCTCTGTGTGAGAGAGAGGATGACTTGAAAATATTTCCGGCACTGGCTCACTTACTCTCCTAGTCACTTCTTCGTCTCATTTATTATCTGACTAGCATATTTATTATACATTATAATATGTAAACCTCCTACTACCTTCTGTATAACACACCCCCTCACAGATCCTCGAATGAGATTAAAAAAAGCATACCCACATGAAATCTTCATGTTACATGAGATTAAAATATCTATAAAATGATAGCAATCCTTCTTCTATGAATGGAACACGCAAAGCCCGTATATACCATTTCATTCCTTACAGACAGATGCAGAATCTACTAAAGACACTAACTAATTTAAATGGAGCGACCTCATGGCATTAGAAGTTGATCTTCCTAGTCTTATATATATGCACTCTTACTCTCTTGTATGTTTAATGATGAGCGTCTTTTGGATTTGGAGTCATTCTTCGAACTCCATCCATTTAATTTTCCGAGATCTCCAAATAATTTATTCCATTAATGTGGTAGGTGGTTAGGTAGCAATTGTGACGTCGATTTAAATTGTTTGTTTTAGAAAATCATGATTACCATTTTCCAGTAATTTCCATATATTTCATATCGAATTTTCATTTAAATTCTTTATTTTGCAATGCAAATGATTACGCTACGTCAGTGCGTACCTACCTTAATTATAACACCCCGAGCTTAATTACTAGAAATGACTGTCCATGAAAAATACGTATACTGGTTATCCTGTCCGTTTCTAATTGGAAGTTAAAAAGGAAAAATGTATTTTTGTCTTAAGGCAAAGTGCAATGGGAAATATTGAGTCTTGATTTTGTGCACGTAGCAATTTTTAATGACAAATGTCACCACCCTTTTCGTTAGTGTTTGTGAACCTCTGTGATGTAAAAATGTTAATTTCTCACGCTCTACAATATGACCCGGAAATTAATCGGCAACTCGCGCCCAGCAAAAACTTGTTTATCAATAGAAAAGCTATCAATGCAATATTGCGTGTGCTTTTCAGAGGGAACTGAGAATATCCTGTCCTCTCGTTGATGGACATACGAAGTTGTTCACCTGCCATTTGTGTATTTGTGTCTCCTGCCTTTGACTTAACCATTCGGAGTAAACAGAAAATAGCAAATGATTAGCTCAATGAAGTCCAATTCGTGTCAACTAATACATTGTCGTGTTGTACGCAGCATTAGTCAGCCGTCAGTGTACGTATCTCATTTAGAAATATCAAAATACAAAAGTGTCTTGTCCTATTTGCACGCATGTTATTAGATTGCGTGATTTTTCATCAACACTTTCATTAAAAGTTAGATAGTGAGAGAAAAACAAGAATATCGGCAAAACTTCATTGAGAATTCAGCATGCTTTTTAAGCTGATATCAAAGTATATACTTTAATCAGAAATTAAAACTGGATTGTATAGCAATGAACTAGGAGAGTCAGGAATGTTATATCTCTGTAATTTATGATCAACAAATATTAGCATATTGGAAAAGAGCTTTGCTATTGTTATAAAAATTATGATAGGAACTTACTGTACATTTATAGGTAGGTACCTACGTAGAGGTAGTAATGTTTTTTGTGGGGAGCGAGATAAATCAGACAGTAGTTTATCATATGGGAGATTGTCTGGCATAAGCCATGCGGTGAATTGAAACAGAACATAAGCAGGACGTGGTAAGTAAGAAAGGTGACCGACCGGTCCAGTTATCGATTGGGACTACAAATTCAAGTCAAACAGAACATAAAGCCGTTTTACTATGTAATACGTAGATTTATTACATAGATGTTCTATATGTATGTATGTAGGGATCTAAGGACATCATATCAGTTTTCTATTCAAATGGTGAATAATGGGTACCATGTTGTACATGTTTGTGTCTGCTTGCTTGCTGTCATGCCATGCCGTGGCACACCAAACATACTCTGCCTATCTCCAATTTCTGCAGGAACACTTTTATTTAATGTGGATATTGAATTGAAGCTACGTGTAGCTAGTTTCCATTTTCCCATTCTGAATATAAACCTTTCGCAAGAGTTTTGTATTGTTAAAGTTGCAAAATAGTGGTCTTGAATATTAGAGATACACAGCAGAGTAAAGTAGTAGATTGAATTTAGATTGTTGTTCGATTTTCTCCGAGTCATTGACAATAATATACATAGTACCTATAGTGGAAGTCTTGTAGTGCTTACAAGCTCCCGGGATTTGTTATTATTTATTACATCAGTAAAAGATGTTCCCTTCACACTTTCAAAATTAAAGGGAAATTATTCATTGTCGAAGTGTTTTCCGAGCCAGAACTGTTTTGCCACTTAATTTCTGTTTACCTGTAACAAACAAATTTCTTTTGATATTCTATCTGTAGTCATTATTCATGGATGTTCTGTATAACAGGGATTTTATTTGCACAATAGGAGAGCACACTAGTAAGACAATTACATTTGTGTACATTGCGAAATAGAAGAGAAGCTTATTCCACTTTGATTTTATTTGAACTTGCGTTGTTTGTGTTGATGTGATGAACTCCTACCTAATAGACCTTTTTCTTTTATGTTGGACACATGATATTTTATGGTGTAAATTGCGTGTCTCGACCTTCTTATCCGTGCAAAAAGCAAAAGACACCGGATGTATCGATGAACACACAGAGCTACTGACAGGACGCAACGCAGTTCCTTGCTACCTCATTTCTTTTTATCGCTATATTTTTGCCACAAAGCTTGGTGTTTGTGCCAGAGGCTTATTACTAATGCTGGTCGGGGATTTCATTTCGTAGACTCTCTCGCCACGACGGAGCAGGTGTACGGAATCATGGAAGTAAATAATACGGCTACGGCCCCATTCGATGATGAAATATTTTTCTGTCTCACCGACTAACAGATCGATGCAGCCTAGTCATCTAATGGCTTTGTGTTTTAATAGCATTTTCCGTTAGGGAAATAATAGAAAATGTCCTTTTAGACCTTATCACATCAGTAAATGTTAAATGCATGGTTTCCGCACTTTTTGTCCTAAAGATAATGAACAATTCTAGGAAGAGGCAATTAAACTCGTTCTTTAGATGAAGATGTAACATTTGAAGAGGTTCCTTTGACTCGGGAGAAAGGGGTCAGGTCGCAATTTTATTAAAAATTACAACCTGGGAGAGCCTCCAGGAGATTTCAGAATCACCTCATTTAATTTTAATTTGAGAGCTCATTTGCTCACTACTTCTTATCAAAGCACACTCAAAATAAATGAAAACGCATCTCAAGTGTTTATCAAACCTTTTTTCTTCTCTCATAATTATATAAAACACAAGTAATCTGACTTTTCGTGTCTTGCTAGTTGATGTAAGTACTAATTTTATCTATTCACCTTATTTAATTTGAGTGGATATTGCATCATTACTGTCTGAACTCTTGTTTCAGCCTTTGCTACATCTTTCTTTACTCTAATCGAAACAAAAGTCCAATATGTACTTAACAGACTTAACATAGTGCTTAGCATTAGCTTTTATGTATATGCATAATTGAAGGAGTCTCCGATTTACACACGTCTATAATTTATACAACACACACATAGCAATCATTAAAATGTTTTGATAGTATGTACAAAAATGTCCCAGTTTGTAAAAAATTATCAAATCATGTGGAAATCTTTTCTCAAAGTGATTTTCGCAGAACTTAAGTTAATTGAAACTGTAAGTAGACGAAAATGGTTTCATCAACTTTAAATTTCTAGTTGTTTGTTGATAATTTGCTAGATAGTCCGTTATTCTTATTATGTATACTGTATACCTGTTTACAGATTGAGTATCGGTAAAGGATTGCAGTTGTTAGCATGTAGAATTATAAATTACATTTTTATTGAATAATCTTTTGCAAAACAAACTATTCTGATTAAAGTACATAAGGTATTAGTGCATGTTTTCTGTAAAGTACATAAGGTATTAGTGCATGTTTTAAAATTATAGATGTGTTGTAAAAGTGGAGGCGATTTATTTAATGACAAAATCAAACAAAGTAATTAACTTGGTAATAATTCATTACAGTTATGCCTCATGCGCTGTTATCTTATAGTTACTGTTAGTTTAATGGTTAAACGTAGTTAGTTTCTTGATAAAAGTTTATCATTACAACTTGTATACAACTAATAATATCTTAGTATCTATGAATGAAGAGAAAACGTTTTGTCTGATGAACAAATAATTTCTAACTACGTGCTACATTTCTTTAGCTATACATACTACATACCTACTATATAAATTATGTGAACTTAACTGTGAACATAATTTATTATGGCTTCCTATATTGAACTACTATATTTCCCTTGTTCATCTTAAACAATTACATGTGTTATTTATGTTTTTTTAAATTACTTTAAATGTATATACTTAAACTGTTAGCTACAACAATTTACTGTCTTGTCACTAGTGAATAGCATAATCATCCTGTGTGTGCTGCAAAATAAATAATATAAAACGCTAGAAAACATTGAACTTACATTAGATAGAATCCATACTATATTGTAATAATATTATATTATGATTATGAGTGATATAGAATAAATAGTCGGAACTCATGAGGGCTCCTCCTCCATGTCAACATAAAGAGAAAGGAAGGATACGGAAGTGAAAAAATCGTTGATTCACAGTAGCCAACACATGCAATATTACTTCATGCATTTAGAATATTTATTAGATTTGATTTTCCAAGAGAAATCACTTAATTTTCCACTGCACAAGTTATAAATCAAATCTAAGGAGCATTCACAAATGCTCGAGTAACAAAAACACTGAAATTCACTAATTTTACCATATATTTTTTATTGTAACAAAGAAATTGGTTACATACTTTTTTAAATGCAAAAATATTCTATGGGACATTATCAACGTTATTTTTATTTAATGTGCAATTTCATTAAATTGTGGTCCGCAATATTCGACAACCTCTACTTCTGTAACATGTCTTTGTGTTGGCTGTTCAATCAAAAGTTTTCCAGTGTTTAAGAAGTAGAAAAGTTGAACAATAATGCTTTGCATAAATCGTTATTTATCAATATCAATGAATGATGAAACGCATGGTTAGAATGAAATGAGAAAACTCGACCTGCCGCAAGGATGCTGTTTGAATTCCAAGAAATCTTTGCCAAATAGCAGAAAGGCAATGGCATCTGTTAACACTATTGCTCTTAAGCAATAATTTCTTTACTGTATTATTCCAGGGTAGTTCTATAAAGTTGAATGTTAAATCATTTCTTAGACATTCTGCATTAGTACGCTATTGATGTTTCATACTGCGTATAAGACTTTAAGAAAATCTTTGATGGGTATTGTGTGAGTCTCTGGAGGAATGGTTTTTTATTGTTTTCTAGTTACGTATCTGAATTTCAGGCAGTAATGGTATAAAAATATAGCTGTCTAGATATCTGTATGGGTATTAGAACCAGAAACAAATACATGCATTCATACTTATTATTAACACAATGCAAGAGATAATATTATAGCAGACATGTAATAGTTAGATGTTAGGTACATATTACAGCAATTTGCAATGCAGAAAGGCAAGCGAACAAGGAAAGGTGTACAGTGTGTTGATGCAAATGAAGATAACATATAACAAGGCATGAATTTTCATTTGGAATTCATTGCTTGGGGAGTAATCTCTCATTTCTTGGTGTTTGTGGTTGCTTGAGACGTCTAATACGTATCTAAGACGTGGTGACTGACCCTGGTTTCCCAACGTCATTTTACTCTTAGCATGGCAGAAGAGGGAAGAAAAGGATTGAATGGGTGCTCTAGTGCAACCTTGACTTTTCATATGACCAGTTCAGTTATATTCCTCCTAACAGCTAGACTTTTCTACTAGCCATTCATATGATACGTTCAATTCGGTAATGCTCTTCTCTCTAACTCGATCTCTCCCTAATTGGAACGTTTCGAGTGGCATAAACATTTATTGTTTGTACAACGACAACATTAACACTAGAATTGCTATTGTCGTTTTGCCTACTCTATTATTGTTCTTTATACTAATGTGAATGTGCTACATCTTATATCTTAAATGGAGATTACATTTGTTATTTTGTTACATGTAAGAGTGCGTTAGATTTATCATTTGGAATATTTGACCCTTTTGTTACAGTCAAAACATCTACCTACCTACTGCCTATACCCATCTGCCACTTTCAGGAAACGGAATACATTGTTACGGAATGAACAAACAGAAAAATATTTAGACTTCACCACAATAAAGAGTATGTCGTGCTTTATTTTTTTGTTTTTACCTTACACTACTTTACTCCTTCTGTTAGCTATAAGGTCAAGGTAGCCTGCATCAATAATATTCTAAACGTTTACCTATAGTATCAAGTAGATTAGTAGAAATGTATGAAAATGACGGTCATTTTTATTTGAGTTTTAAAATAATCATAGCACATTTTTAAAATGTTTTGTTTTGTTTACGCCCTTATAATTAATTTTTCTGTAGATTTATTTTCATGTAAAGTTGTTTTTTTTGTAGATAAGTTGGTGGCTTTAAGCTTAAATCCTTCGAAAATGGATAGAATTAACGATGAGATGAAGTAGAGTGTTTCTAAACGGGAGAAATGAAATAATAGTTAAATTCTGTTGAGTAGGAAGGCTCATTGATACAAAAGTACCGTAATACAACAAAGCACTTAAGATGCATTATACAGATACCGAATCTAGTAGACATGCTCGATAGAGTACCACGTAATGCACTGGGAGAAATGACATGACGTGACAGTACAATGCAACGTTTTACGATAATCTCAGTGACCCGTCTTACCTTTAACCCATAAAAGGAGGAATTCTCTGCAAATTGATGTTTAGTCGTAACTTCTGCAAGTTTAAATCATTNTGCAAATTGATGTTTAGTCGTAACTTCTGCAAGTTTAAATCATTTGTCATAGCCCATCCCTTATTCACATCATCATACCTCCTTCTTTTTTTACATAGGTATTCCACATATCTATGCAACCTAAAATTCATCTCAAAGCTTTTTAAGAATTGTATTGTTCATTGCATGCTTACTACGTTTATAAAGTAGAAATTGTAATGGATATGGAATGAGACTAAACCTTTGTAGAATAATTGAAATTGAATATTTACACTACTAACAATAACAATGAGATAGTAAAATACGGTACTCTATATTTGTTGAGGAGGTACAATTTACAATGTGGGTCAGTGAGAGCAAAGGTTAGTATCACATACGGATTTGCATTTATTTACTCCAGCATTTCATTTAAAAGCGTCTTAAACCATAAAGTCTTAGCGAAAGCAATAAATCAAAGCGAATGCAGTAAAATAATTTTGATAGGTTTATTTTTATGGATTGTTCGAAGGAAATAAATTGAAAAAGAGGTAACCAAATTATAGACACTCTTAAGATAGTCTTAGATAAAAAGTACTTCCGATGAAATTTCCTGAAATGCAATTTCATGTAAGCCGGAAGTATTTCCTAAAGTATTTAAAGACCGGTATCAACCATCCTTTGATGTAGAGTATTATTATCTATGTGTTTAGAGATGGAAGAGGACTTGGCATTTTCTTTGTATGGTAAAAATTGGATAATGTTATGGCATGTATGATAGTAATTAAAAGACGCCCATTGTTTGCTCTTCACCTTCGTGACATTGGGACAGTAATCATGATAATGATAATGCTATTGACATTACATCACTCTATAAGATTTAATTTAAAAGCCCTAGCAAGTAGGTAGTGCTAATATTAAATGCACATTTTCTCTGTGTATAATTTTCATTACTTAGATGAGTATTTGGATAAAGTATCGTTTAGCTGATGCCGGTTTATCTATGCAATCAGCATATCCTTATCTATCAAGGAGTTCTGTTAACTAAGGAAAGAAAGAAAATTTTGGCACTGCCATTTTCTGAATTAGGCTTGGCTTCTTAGTTTCTCGTAAGTGTTTGATTTGACTTGACATTGGCCTTCCTTTGTAACTCTAATAGCGGCAGATCCCTATCCAAAATTCAAAGGGAGTGTATGCATGCAAATGAGAGACTATTATTATCGTTAGACAACAACAGGATTACCTGAGCAGAAATGGCAAACAGAGAAAACCATTATGCAATTACATACTTCACTTTTGGTAATGTTGGCTTAAGTAAGTAATAACATTTTGTTATTACTCACTTGGGCAATATTCTTTGATCTTGGTTTTATATTAATATTCATACACACACCATACATCTGGGATACTCTGCACGTGCTGCA